>JAJHUQ010000036.1:390000-400000 GCA_035773235.1 Eospalax fontanierii | reverse complement strand
CTAACCCTAACTCTAACCCAAACCCTAACCTAACCCTAAACCAAACTCTAACTCAAACCCTAACTCTAACACTAACCCAAACACTAACCCTAAACCTAACTCAAACCATAACCCAAATAATAACCCTAATCCTAAACCTAACCCTAACCCTAGTCCTTATCCTAACCCTAACCCTAATTCTAACCCTAACCCTAACCCTAATTCTAACCCTAACCCTAACCCTGACCCAAAACCTAATCCTAACCCTAATCCTAACCCTAATGATAACCTTAAACCTAACTCAAACACAAACCCTAACCCTAAGCCTAACCCTAACCCAAACCCTAACCCTAACCCTAACCCTAACCCTAACTAAAACCCTAACACTAACCCAACCCGAACGCAAACCGTAACCCTAAACCGAAACTTAACAGAAAACCTAAACCTAACCGTAATCCTAAACCAAACCCTAACCCTAACACTAACCCTAACCCTTATCCTAACCCTAACCCTAACCCTAACCCAAACCCGAACCCTAACGCTAACCCTAACCCAAACCCTAACCCTAACCCTAACCCTAAGCCTAACCCAAACCCTAACCCTAACCCTAATCCTAACCCTAATGCTAACCCTAAACCTAACCCAAACACTAACCCTAGTCCTAACCCTAACCCTAACCCAAACCCTAACACTAACCCTAACCCTAACCCTAACCCTAAATCAAACCCTAAATCTAACCCTAAACCTAATCCGAACCCAAACTCTAACCCTAACCCTAACCCTAAATGAAACACTAATCCTAAACCTAACCCGAAACCTAATGCTAACCCTAAACCTAATTCAAACTCAAACATTAACCCTAATCCTAACCCGAACTCAAACCCTAACCCTAAACCTAAACCTAACCCAAAACATAACCCAAACCGAAACCCTAACCCTAACCCTAACCCTAACCCTAAATCCTAACCCTAACACTTACCCTAATCATAACCCAAACCTAAACCCAAAACCTAACCCTAATCCTAACCCTAATCCTAACCCTAATCCTAGTCCTAACCCTAACCCTAACCCTAACCCTAACCCTAACCTTCACCCTTACCCAAACCAAACTCTAAACCAAACTCTAATCGGAACCCTAATCCTAAAACTAATCCTAACCCTAACCCTAACCATAACCCTAAACCCTAACCCTAACACTTACCCTAATCATAACCCAAACCTAAACCCAAAACCTAACCCTAATCCTAACCCTAACCCTAACCCTAATCCTAGTCCTAACCCTAACCCTAACCCTAACCCTAACCCTAACCCAAACCAAACTCTAACCCAAACTCTAATCGGAACCCTAATCCTAAAACTAATCCTAACCCTAACCCTAACCATAACCCTAATCCAACACCTCACGCTAACCCTATCTCTAACCTAAACCCTAACCTAAACCTAACTCTAAACCAAACCCAAACACTAACCCTAACCCTAACTCTAACGCAAACCCTAACCTAACCCTAAACCTATCCCTAATTCAAACCCTAACTCTAACACTAACCCAAAATCTAACCCTAACCCTAACACAAACCATAACCCAAATAATAACCCTAACCCTACCCCTAACCCTAAACCTAAACTTAACCCTAACCATAATTCTAACCCTAACCCGAACCCTAACACTAAACCTAACCCTAACCCTAACCCAAACCCAAACCCTAATCTTAACAAAAACCCTAAACCTAATCCTAACCCTAACCCTAACCCTAACCCAAACCCTAACCCTAACCCTAATCCTAAACCAAACCCTAACCCTAACCCTAACCCTAACCCTAATCCTAACCCTAATGCTAACCCTAAACCTAACCCTAACACTAACCCTCGTCCTAACCCTAACCCTAACCCTAACCCTAATCCTAACCGTAACCCTAACCCAAACCCTAACCCTAACCCTAACCCTAACCCTAAACCTAACCCAAACCCTAACCCTAACCCTAATCTTCACCCTAATGCTAAACCTAAACCTAACCCTAACACTAACCCTAGTACTAAACCTAACCCTAACCCAAACCCTAACACTAACCCTAACCCTAACCCTAACCCTAAATCAAACCCTAAACCTAACCCTAACCCTAACTTTAACCCTAACCCTAACCCTAACTGAAACACTAATCCTAAACCTAACCCTAACCCTAATTCTAACCCTAAACCTAATTCAAACTCAAACCCTAACCCTAATCCTAACCCGAACCCAAACCCTAAACCTAACCCTAAACCTAGCCCAAAACATAACCCAAACCGAAACCCTAACCCTAACCCTAAACTATAACCCTAACACTTACCCTAACCATAACCCAAACCTAAACCCAAACCCTAACCCTAATCCTAACCCTAACCCTAACCCTAATCCTAGTCCTAACCCTAACCCTAACCCTAACCCTAACCCTAACCTTAACCCTTACCCAAACCAAACTCTAAACCTAAATCTAATCGGAACCCTAACCCTAACCCTAACCCTAACGCTAACTCTAAACAATACCCTAACCTTGACCGTAAAGCTAAACCTAACCATAACCCTAACCCTAACCCTAAACCTAACCGAACCTAAATCCTAACCCAAACCCTAATCCTAACCCTAATCCTAACACTAAACCTAATCGAAAACCTAAACCCTAAACGTAATCCTAACCCTAACCCTAACCCTAAAACAAAACCTAACCCTAAACGTAACTTTAACCCAAACCCTAACCCTAACCCTAACCCAAACCCTAGTCTTAACACAAACCCTAACCCTAATCGTAACCCTAACCGTAACCCTAACTCAAACGTTAAACCTAACCCTAACCCTAACCCAAACCCTAACCCTAACCGTAACCCTAACCGAAACCCAAACTCTAACCCTAACCCTAATCCTAAAACTAATGCTAACCCTAAACCTAACCCTAACCCTAGTCGTAACCCTAACCCTAACCCAAACCCTAACACTAACCCTAACCCTAACCCTAACCCTAAATCAAACCCTAAACCTAACCCTAATCCTAACCTTAACCTAACCCTAACCCTAACTGAAACACTAATCCTAAACCTAACCCTAACCCTAATGCTAAAACTAAACCTAATTCAAACTCAAACCCTATCCCTAATCCTAACCCGAACCCAAACCCTAACCCTAAACCTAAACCAAAATATAACTCAAACCGAAACCCTAACGCTAACCCTAAACCTAACCCTAAACCCTAACCCTAACACTTACCGTAACCATAACCCAAACCTAAACCCAAACCCTAACCCTAATCGTAACCCTAACCCTAACCCGAATCCTAGTCCTAAACCTAACCCTAACCCTAACCGTAACCCTAACCCTAACCTTCATCCTTACCCAAACCCAAACTCTAAACCAAACTCTAATCGGAACCCTAATCCTAAAACTAATCCTAACCCTAACCATAACCATAACCCTAATCCAACACCTCACGCTAACCCTATCTCTAACCTAAACCCTAACCTAAACCTAACTCTAAACCAAACCCAAACACTAACCCTAACCCTAACTCTAACGCAAACCCTAACCTAACCCTAAACCTATCCCTAATTCAAACCCTAACTCTAACACTAACCCAAAATCTAACCCTAACCCTAACACAAACCATAACCCAAATAATAACCCTAACCCTACCCCTAACCCTAAACCTAACCTTAACCCTAACCATAATTCTAACCCTAACCCGAACCCTAACACTAAACCTAACCCTAACCCTAACCCAAACCCAAACCCTAATCTTAACACAAACCCTAAACCTAATCCTAACCCTAACCCTAACCCTAACCCAACCCCTAACCCTAATCCTAATCCTAAACCAAACCCTAACCCTAACCCTAATCCTAACCCTAATGCTAACCCGAAACCTAACCCTAACACTAACCCTCGTCCTAACCCTAACCCTAACCCTAACCCTAATCCTAACCGTAACCCTAACCCAAACCCTAACCCTAACCCTAACCCTAACCCAAACCCTAACCCTAACCCTAATCTTAACCTTAATGCTAACCCTAAACCTAACCCTAACACTAACCCTAGTACTAACCCTAACCCTAACCCAAACCCTAACACTAACCCTAACCCTAACCCTAACCCTAAATCAAACCCTAAACCTAACCCTAACCCTAACTTTAACCCTAACCCTAACCCTAACTGAAACACTAATCCTAAACCTAACCCTAAACCTAATCCTAACCCTAAACCTAATTCAAACTCAAACCCTAACCCTAATCCTAACACGAACCCAAACCCTAAACCTAACCCTAAACCTAGCCCAAAACATAACCCAAACCGAAACCCTAACCCTAACCCTAAACTGTAACCCTAACACTTACCCTAACCATAACCCAAACCTAAACCCAAACCCTAACCCTAATCCTAACCCTAACCCTAACCCTAATCCTAGTCCTAACCCGAACCCTAACCCTAACCCTAACCCTAACCTTAACCCTTACCCAAACCAAACTCTAAACCTAACTCTAATCGGAACCCAAACCCTAACCCTAACCCTAACGCTAACTCTAAACATAACCCTAACGCTAACCGTAAAGCTAAACCTAACCCTAACCCTCACCCTAACCCTAAAGCTAACCAAACCTAAATCCTAACCCAAACCCTAATCCTAACCCTAATCCTAACACTAAACCTAACCGAAAACCTAAACCCCAAACGTAATCCTAACCCTAACCCTAACCCTAAAACAAAACCTAACCCTAAACGTAACTTTAACCCAAACCCTAACCCTAACCCTAAACCAAACCCTAGTTTTAACACAAACCCTAACCCTAATCGTAACCCTAAACGTAACCCTAACTCAAACGTTAAACCTAATCCTAACCCTAACCCAAACCCTAACCCTAACCCTAACTCTAACCGAAACCCAAACCCTAACCCTAACCCTAATCCTAAAACTAATGCTAACCCTAAACCTAACCTTAACCCTAGTCGTAACCCTAACCCTAACCCAAACCCTAACACTAACCCTAACCCTAACCCTAACCATAAATCAAACCCTAAACCTAACCCTAACCCTAACCTTAACCTAACCCTAACCCTAACTGAAACACTAATCCTAAACCTAACCCTAACCCTAATGCTAAAACTAAACCTAATTCAAACTCAAACCCTATCCCTAATCCTAACCCGAACCCAAACTGTAACCCTAAACCTAAACCAAAATATAACCCAAACCGAAACCCTAACCCTAACCCTAAACCTAACCCTAAACCCTAACCCTAACACTTACCCTAACCATAACCCAAACCTTAACCCAAACCCTAACACTAATCTTAACCCTAACCCTAACCCGAATCCTAGTCCTAAACCTAATCCTAACCCTAACCGTAACCCTAACCCTAACCTTAACCCTTACCCAAACCCAAACTCTAAACCTAACTCTAATCGAAACCCTAACCCTAACCCTAATTCTAACCCTAACCCTAACCATAACCCTAATCCAACCCCTCACCCTAACCCTAACTCTAACCCAAACCCTAACCTAAACCTAACTCTAAACCAAACCCAAACCCTAAACCTAACTCTAACTCTAACCCAAACCCTAACCTAACCCTAAACCTAACCCTAACTCAAACCCTCACTCTAACACTAACCCAAACCGTAACCCTAACCCTAACACAAACCATAACCCAAATAATAAACCTAATCCTAACCCTAACACTAACCCTCATCCTTATCCTAACCCTAACCCTAACCCTAACCCTAATTCTAATCCTAACCCTAACCCTAACCCTAAACCTAACCCAAACCCAAACCCTAATCTTAACACAAACCCTAACCCTAATCCTAACCCTAACCCTAACCCTAACCCAAACCCTAACCCTAACCCTAACCCTAACCCAAACCCTAACCCTAACCCTAACCCTAACCCTAACCCTAACCCAAAGCCTAACCCTAACCCTCATCCTAATCCTAATCCTAACCCTAAACGTAACCCTAACACTAACCTTAGTCCTAACCCTAACCCTAACCCAAACCCTTACACTAACACTAAGCCTAACCCTAACCCTAAATCAAACCCTAACCCTAACCCTAACCCAAACCCGAACCCAAACCCTAACCCTAACCCTAACCCTAACTGAAATACTTAACCTAAACCTAACCCTAACCCTAATGCTAACCCTAAACCTAATTCAAACTCAAACCCTAACCCTAATCCTAATCCTAAACCTAACCTTAACCCTTACCCAAACCCAAACTCTAAACATAACTCTAATCAGAACCCTAACCCTAACCCTAATCCTAACCCTAACCCTAACCATAACCCTAATCCAACACCTCACCGTAACCCTAACTCTAACCCAAAGCCTAACCTAACCCTAACTCTAAACCAAACCCAAACCGTAACCCTAACCCTAACTCTAACCCAAACCCTAACCTAACCCTAAACCTAACCCTAACTCAAACCCTAACTCTAACACTAACCCAAACCCTAACCCTAACCCTAACCCTAACCCTAACCCTAACCCTTAACCCTCAACCTTATCCTAACCCTAAACCTAACCCTAATTCTAAACCTAACCCTATCCCTATCCCTAACCCTAACTCTAACCCTAAACCTAACACAAATCCAAACCCTAATTTTAACACAAACCCTAACCCTAATCCTAACTCCAACCCTAAACCTAACCCAAACCCTAACCCTAACCCTAACCCTAAACCTAATCCTAACCCAAACCCTAACCCTAACCCTAACCCTAACCCTAACCCTAATCCAAACCCTAACCCTAAACCTATATCTAACCCTAATGTTAACCCTAAACCTAACCCTAACACTAACCCTAGTCCTAACCCTAACCCTAAACCAAAACCTAACACTAACCCTAACTCTAACCCTAACCCTAAATCAAACCCTAAACCTTACCCTAACCCTAACCTTAACATAACCCTTACCCTAACTGAAACACTAATCCTAAACCTAACCCTACCCTAATGCTAACCCTAAACCTAATTCAAACTCAAACCCTAACCCTAATCCTAACCCGAAACCAAACCCTAAACCTAACCCTAAACGTAACGCAAAATATAACCCAAACCGAAACCCAACCCCTAAGCCAAAACCTAACCCTACACCCTAACCCTAACACTTACCCTAACCATAACCCAAACCTAAACACAAACCCTAACACTAATCCTAACCCTAACCCTAACCCTAACCATAACCCTAACCCTCACCCTAACCCTAAACCAAACCCTAATCTTAACACAAACCCTAACCCTAATCCTAACCCTAACCGTAACCCTAACTCAAAAGTTAACCCTAACCCTAACTCTAACCCAAACCCTAACCCTAACCCTAACCCTAACCCAAACCCTAACACTAACCCTAACCCTAACCCTAACCCTAAATCAAACCCTAAACCTAATCCTAAACCTAACCCGAACCCAAACTCTAACCATAACCCTAACTGAAACACTAATCCTAAACCTAACCCGAACCCTAATGCTAACCCTAAACCTAATTCAATCTCAAACCCTAACCCTAATCCTAACCCGAACCCAAACCCTAACCCTAACCCTAAACCTAACCCAAAACATAACCGAAACCGAAACCTTAACCCTATCCCTAACCCTAACCCTAAACCCTAACCTTAACACTTACCCTAATCATAACCCAAACCTAAACCCAAACCCTAACCCTAATCCTAACCCTAACCCTAACCCTAACCCTAATCCTAGTCCTAACCCTAACCCTAAACCTAACCCTAACCCTAACCTTAACCCTTACCCAAACCCAAACTCTAAACCAAACTCTAATCGGAACCCTAAAACTAACCCTAATTCTAACCCTAACCCTAACCATAACCCTAATCCAACCCCTCACCCTAACCCTAACTCTAACCCAAACCCTAACCTAAACCTAACTCTAAACCAAACCCAAACCCTAAACCTAACTCTAACTCTAACCCAAACCCTAACCTAACCCTAAACCTAACCCTAACTCAAACCCTCACTCTAACACTAACCCAAACCGTAACCCTAACCCTAACACAAACCATAACCCAAATAATAAACCTAATCCTAACCCTAACACTAACCCTCATCCTTATCCTAACCCTAACCCTAACCCTAACCCTAATTCTAATCCTAACCCTAACCCTAACCCTAAACCTAACCCAAACCCAAACCCTAATCTTAACACAAACCCTAACCCTAATCCTAACCCTAACCCTAACCCTAACCCAAACCCTAACCCTAACCCTAACCCTAACCCAAACCCTAACCCTAACCCTAACCCTAACCCTAACCCTAACCCAAAGCCTAACCCTAACCCTCATCCTAATCCTAATCCTAACCCTAAACGTAACCCTAACACTAACCTTAGTCCTAACCCTAACCCTAACCCAAACCCTTACACTAACACTAAGCCTAACCCTAACCCTAAATCAAACCCTAACCCTAACCCTAACCCAAACCCGAACCCAAACCCTAACCCTAACCCTAACCCTAACTGAAATACTTAACCTAAACCTAACCCTAACCCTAATGCTAACCCTAAACCTAATTCAAACTCAAACCCTAACCCTAATCCTAATCCTAAACCTAACCTTAACCCTTACCCAAACCCAAACTCTAAACATAACTCTAATCAGAACCCTAACCCTAACCCTAATCCTAACCCTAACCCTAACCATAACCCTAATCCAACACCTCACCGTAACCCTAACTCTAACCCAAAGCCTAACCTAACCCTAACTCTAAACCAAACCCAAACCGTAACCCTAACCCTAACTCTAACCCAAACCCTAACCTAACCCTAAACCTAACCCTAACTCAAACCCTAACTCTAACACTAACCCAAACCCTAACCCTAACCCTAACCCTAACCCTAACCCTAACCCTTAACCCTCAACCTTATCCTAACCCTAAACCTAACCCTAATTCTAAACCTAACCCTATCCCTATCCCTAACCCTAACCCTAACCCTAAACCTAACACAAATCCAAACCCTAATTTTAACACAAACCCTAACCCTAATCCTAACTCCAACCCTAAACCTAACCCAAACCCTAACCCTAACCCTAACCCTAAACCTAATCCTAACCCAAACCCTAACCCTAACCCTAACCCTAACCCTAACCCTAATCCAAACCCTAACCCTAAACCTATATCTAACCCTAATGTTAACCCTAAACCTAACCCTAACACTAACCCTAGTCCTAACCCTAACCCTAAACCAAAACCTAACACTAACCCTAACTCTAACCCTAACCCTAAATCAAACCCTAAACCTTACCCTAACCCTAACCTTAACATAACCCTAACCCTAACTGAAACACTAATCCTAAACCTAACCCTACCCTAATGCTAACCCTAAACCTAATTCAAACTCAAACCCTAACCCTAATCCTAACCCGAACCCAAACCCTAAACCTAACCCTAAACCTAACGCAAAATATAACCCAAACCGAAACCCTAACCCTAAGCCTAAACCTAACCCTACACCCTAACCCTAACACTTACCCTAACCATAACCCAAACCTAAACACAAACCCTAACACTAATCCTCACCCTAACCCTAACCCTAACCATAACCCTAACCCTAACCCTAACCCTAAACCAAACCCTAATCTTAACACAAACCCTAACCCTAATCCTAACCCTAACCGTAACCCTAACTCAAAAGTTAACCCTAACCCTAACTCTAACCCAAACCCTAACCCTAACCCTAACCCTAACCCAAACCCTAACACTAACCCTAACCCTAACCCTAACCCTAAATCAAACCCTAAACCTAATCCTAAACCTAACCCGAACCCAAACTCTAACCATAACCCTAACTGAAACACTAATCCTAAACCTAACCCGAACCCTAATGCTAACCCTAAACCTAATTCAATCTCAAACCCTAACCCTAATCCTAACCCGAACCCAAACCCTAACCCTAACCCTAAACCTAACCCAAAACATAACCGAAACCGAAACCTTAACCCTATCCCTAACCCTAACCCTAAACCCTAACCTTAACACTTACCCTAA
>JAJHUQ010000036.1:370000-387500 GCA_035773235.1 Eospalax fontanierii | reverse complement strand
CTAACCCTGACCCTAATGCTAACCCTAATCCTAATTCAAACTCAAACCCTAACCCTAATCCTAACCCGAACTCAAACCCTAACCCTAACCCTAAACCTAGCCCAAAACATAACCCAAACCGAAACCCTAACCCTAACCCTAACCCTAACCCTAAACTGTAACCCTAACACTTACCCTAAACATAACCCAAACCTAAACCCAAACCCTAACCCTAATCCTAACCCTAACCCTAACCCTAATCCTAGTCCTAACGCTAACCCTAACCCTAACGCTAACCCTAACCTTAACCCTTACCCAAACCCAAACTCTAAACCTAACTCTAATCGGAACCCTAACCCTAACCCTAACCCTAACGCTAACCCTAACCATAACCCTAACCCTAACCGTAAAGCTAAACCTAACCATAACCCTAACCCTAACCCTAAACCTAACCAAACCTAAAACCTAACCCAAACCCTAATCCTAACCCTAATCCTAACACTAAACCTAACCGAAAACCAAAACCCTAAACCTCATCCTCACCCTAACCCTAACCCTAAAACAAAACCTAACCCTAAATGTAACTTTAACCCAAACCCTAACCCTAACCCTAAACCAAACCCTAATCTTAACACAAACCCTAACCCTAATCCTAACCCTAACCGTAACGTAACTCAAACGTTAACCCTAACCCTAACCCTAACCCAAACCCTAACCCTAACCCTAACCCTAACACTAACCCAAACCCAAACACTAACCCTAACCCTAATCCTAAAACTAATGCTAACCCTAAACCTATCACTAAACCTAGTCGTAACCCTAACCCTAACCCAAAACCTAACACTAACCCTAACCCTAACCCTAACCCTAAATCAAACCCTAAACCTAACCCTAACCCTAACCTTAACCTAACCCTAACCCTAAATGAAACACTAATCCTAAACCTAACCCTAACCCTAATGCTAAAACTAAACCTAGTTCAAACTCAAAACCTAACCCTAATCCTCATCCGAACTCAAACCCTAAACTTAACCCTAAACCTAACCCAAAATACAACCCAAACCGAAACCCTAACCCTAACCCTAAAGCTAACCCTAAACCCTAACCCTAACACTTACCCTAACCATAACCCAAACCTAAACCCATACCCTAACCCTAATCCTATCCCTAACCCTAACCCTAATCCTAGTCCTAACCCTAAACCTAACCCTAACCGTAACCCTAACTCTAACCTTAACCCTTACCCAACCCCAAACTCTAAACCAAACTCTAATCGAAACCCTAACCCTAACCCTAATTCTAACCGTAACCCTAACCATAACCCTATTCCAACACCTCACCCTAACCCTAGCTCTAACCCAAACCCTAACTTAAACCTAATTCTAATCCAAACCCAAACCCTAAACCTAACCCTAACTCTAACCCAAACCCTAACCGAACCCTAAACCTAACCCTAACTGAAATCCTCACTCTAACACTAACCCAAACTGTAACCCTAACCCTAACACAATGCATAACCCAAATAATAACCCTAATCCTAACCCTAACACTAACCCTCATCCTTATCCTAAACCTAACCCTAACCCTAACCCTAACCCTAACCCTAACCCTAACCCTAACCCAAACCCAAACCCTAATCTTAACACAAACCCTAACCCTAATCCTAACCCTAACCCTAACCCTAACCCAAACCCTAACCCTAACCCTAACCCTAACCCAAACCCTAACCCTAACCCTAACCCTAACCCAAACCCTAACCCTAACCCTCATCCTAACCCTAATGCTAACCCTAAACCTAACCCTAACACTAACCCTAGTCCTAACCCTAACCCTAACCCAAACCCTTACACTAACCCTAAGCCTAACCCTAACCCTAAATCAAACCCTAACCCTAACCCTAACCCTAACCCGAACCCAAAACCAAACCCTAACCATAACCATAACTGAAATACTTAACCTAAACCTAACCCTAACCCTAATGCTAACCCTAAACCTAATTCAAACTCAAACCCTAACCCTAATCCTAACCCTAAACCTAACCTTAACCCTTATCCAAACCCAAACTCTAAACATAACTCTAATCGGAACCCTAACCCTAACCCTAATCCTAACCCTAACCCTAACCATAACCCTAATCCAACACCTCACCCTAACCCTAACTCTAACCCAAAGCCTAACCTAACAGTAACTCTAAAAAAACCCAAACCGTAACCCTAACCCTAACTCTAACCCTAACCCAAACGCTATCCGTAACCCTAACCCTAACCCAAACCCTAACCCTAACCCAAACCCTAACCCTAATCCTAACCCTAACCCTAACCCAAACCCTAACACTAACCATAACCCTAACCCTAACCCTAACCCTAACTGAAACCCTATCCCTAACCCTAACCCTAAACCTAACCCAAAACCTAAACCAAACCCTAACACTACCCCTAAACCAAACCCTAAATCTAACCCTAACCCTAAACCTAATCCAAACTCTAACCCTAACACTAATACAATCCCTAAAGCTAACCCTAATTCTAAATGAAACCCAAACCCTAACACTAACCCTAACGCAAACCCTAACGATAACCCTAAACCTAAACCTATCCCCTAACCCTAAACCTAAACCTAACCCTAAACCTAACCCTTACCCAAAACCTAACCCTAACCCTAAACCTAACTGAAACACTAATCCTAAAACTAACCCTAACCCTAATGCTAACCCTAAACCTAATTCAAACTAAAACCCTAACCCTAATCCTAACCCGAACCCAAACACTAACCCTAACCCTAAACCTAACCCAAAACATAACCCAAACTGAAACCCTAACCCTAAACCTATCCCTAACCCTAACCCTAAACACTAACCCTAACCCTAACCCTAACCCTCATCCTTATCCTAACCCTAACCCTAACCCAAATTCTAACACTAACCGGAACCCTAACCCAAAACCTAACTCTAACCCTAACCCTAACCATAAACTTAAAACTAACCGTAACCGCAACACTAACCCAGATTCAAACCTAACCCTAACCCAAACCCTAAACCTAAACCTAACCCTAACCGAAACCCTAACTCTAACCGTAATCCTAACCGTAATGCTAACCCTAAACCTAACTCAAACTCAAACCCTAACCCTAAGGCTAACCCTAAACCAAACCCTAACCCTAACACTATCCCTAACCCTAACCCTAACTAAAACCCTATCAATAACCCAACCCGAACACAAACCCTAACCCTAACCCGAAACTTAACCGAAAACCTAAACCTAACTGTAATCCTAAACCAAACCCTAAGCCTAACACTAACTCTAACCCTAACCCTAAACCTAACCCTAACCCACACGCTAACCCTAACCCTAACCCAAAACCTAAACCTAACCCTAAACCTAACCCTAACCGTAACCCAATCCCTAACCCTAACCCTAAACCTAAACTTAACCCCTAACCCCTAACCCCAAACCCTAACCCTAACCCTAACCCTAACCCTAACCCTAACCCTAACCTTAACCCTTACCCAAACCCAAACTCTAAACCTAACTCTAATCGGAACCCTAACCCTAAACCTAATCCTAACCCTAACCCTAACCCTAACCCTAACCATAACCATAACCATAACCATAACCCTAATCCAACACCTCACCCTAACCCTAACTCTATCCCAAACCCTAACCTAACCCTAACTCTAAACCAAACCCAAACCCTAACACTAACCCTAACTCTAACCCAAACCCTAACCTAACCCTAAACCTAACTCTAACTCAAATCCTAACCCTAACACTAACCCAAACACTAACTCTAACCCTAACTCAAACCATAACCCAAATAATAACCCTAATCGTAAACCTAACCCTAACCCTAGTCCTTATCCTAACCCTAACCCTAATTCTAACCCTAACCCTAACCCTAATTCTAACCCTAACCCTAACCCTTACCCAAAACCTAATCCTAAACCTAACCCTAAACTTAATCTTAACACTAACCCTAACCCTAACACTAACCCAGATTCAAACCTAACCCTAACCCTAACCCTAAACCTAACCCAAAACCTAACCCTAAGCCTAATCCTAACCTTAATGATAACCCTAAACCTAACTCAAACACAAACCCTAACCCTAAACCTAATCCTAAGCCAAACCCTAACTCTAACCCTAACCCTAACCCTAACCCTAACTAAAACCCTAACACTAACCCAACCCGAACGCAAACCCTAACCCTAACCCGAAACTTTACCGAAAACCTAAACCTAACCGTAATCCTAAACCAAACCCTAACCCTAACACTAACCCTAACCCTAATCCTAACCCTAACCCTAACCCTAATCCAAACCCGAACCCTAACCCCAACCCTAACCCAAACCCTAACCCTAACCCTAACCCTAAGCCTAACCCAAACCCTAACCCTAACCCTAATCCTAACCCTAATGCTAACCCTAACCCTAACCCAAACCCTAACCCTAACCCTAACCCTAAATCAAACCTTAAACCTAACCCTAAACCTAACCCGAACCCAAACTCTAACCCTAACCCTAACCCTAACTGAAACACTAATCCTAAACCTAACTCGAACCCTAATGCTAACCCTAAACCTAATTCAAACTCAAACCCTAACCCTAATCCTACCCCGAACTCAAACCCTAACCCTAACCCTAAACCTAACACAAAACATAACCCAAACCGAAACCCTAACCATAACCCTAACCCTAACCCTAAACCCTAACCCTAACACTTACCCTAATAATAACCCAAACCTAAACCGAAACCCTAACCCTAATCCTATCCCTAACCCGAACCCTAATCCTAGTCCTAAACCTAACCCTAACCCTAACCCTAACCCTAACCCTAACCCTAACCTTAACCCTTACCCAAACCCAAACTCTAAACCAAACTCTAATCGGAACCCTAATCCTAAGCCTAATCCTAACCCTAACCCTAACCATAACCCTAATCCAACACCTCACGCTAACCCTATCTCTAACCTAAACCCTAACCTAAACCTAACTCTAAACCAAACCCAAACCCTAACCCTAACCCTAACTCTAAAGCAAACCCGAACCTAACCCTAAACCTATCCCTAATTTAAACCCTAACTCTAACACTAACCCAAAATCTAACCCTAACCCTAACACAAACCATAACCCAAATAATAACCCTAACCCTACCCCTAACCCTAAACCTAACCTTAACCCTAACCATAATTCTAATCCTAACCCGAACCCTAACCCTAACCCTAACCCTAACCCTAACCCAAACCCAAACCCTAATCTTAACACAAACCCTAACCCTAATCCTAACCCTAACCCTAACTCTAACCCAAACCCTAACCCTAACCATAAACCTAACCCAAACGCTCACCCTAACCCTACACCTAAACCTCATCCTAACCTTAATGCTAACCCTAAACCTAACCCTAACACTAACCCTCGTCCTAACCCTAACCCTAACACTAACCCTACTCCTAACCGTAACCCTAACCCAAACCCTAACCCTAACCCTAACCCTAACCCTAACCCTAACCCAAAACCTAACCCTAACACTAATCTTAACCCTAATGCTAACCCTAAACCTAACCCTAACACTAACCCTAGTACTAACCCTAACCCTAAGCCAAACCCTAACACTAACCTTAACCCTAACACTAACCCTAAATCAAACACTAAACCTAACCCTAACCCTAACTTTAACCCTAACCCTAACCCTAACTGAAACACTAATCCTAAACCTAACCCTAACGCTAATGCTAACCCTAAACCTAGTTCAAACTCAAACCCTAACCCTAATCCTAACCCGAACCCAAACCCTAACCCTAACCCTAAACCTAGCCCAAAACATAACCCAAACCGAAACCCTAACCCTAACCATAACCCTAAACTGTAACCCTAACACTTACCCTAACCATAACCCAAACCTAAACCCAAACTCTAACCCTAATCCTAACCCTAACCCTAACCCTAATCCTAGTCCTAACCCTAACCCTAACCCTAACCCTAACCCTAACCCTAACCTTAACCGTTACCCAAACCCAAACTCTAAACCTAACTCTAATCGGAACCCTAACCCTAACCCTAACCCTAACGCTAACCCTAAACATAACCCTAACCCTAACCGTAAAGCTAAACCTAACCATAACCCTAACCCTAACCCTAAACCTAACCAAACCTAAACCCTAACCCAAACCCTAATCCTAACCCTAATCCTAACACTAAACCTAACCGAAAACCTAAACCCTAAACGTAATCCTAACCCTAACCCTAACCCTAAAACAAAACCTAACCCTAAACGTAACTTTAACCCAAACCCTAACCCTAACCATAAACCTAACCCAAATCTTAACACAAACCCTAACCCTAATCGTAACCCTAACCGTAACCCTAACTCAAACGTTAAACCTAACCCTAAACCTAACCCAAACCCTAACCCTAACCCTAACTCCAACCGAAACCCAAACCCTAACCCTAACCCTAATCCTAAAACTAATGCTAACCCTAAACCTACCCCTAAACCTAGTCGTAACCCTAACCCTAACCCAAACCCTAACACTAACCCTAACCCTAACCCTAACCCTAAATCAAACCCTAAACCTAAACCTAACCGTAACCTTAACCTAACCCTAACCCTAACTGAAACACTAATCCTAAACCTAACCCTAACCCTAATGCTAAAACTAAACCTAATTCAAACTCAAACCCTAACCCTAATCCTAACCCGAACCCAAACCCTAACCCTAACCCTAAACCTAACCCAAAATATAACACAAACCGAATCCCTAACCCTAACCCTAAACCTAACCCTAAACCCTAACCCTAACACTTACCCTAACCATAATCCAAACCTAAACCCAAACCCTAACCCTAATCCTAACCCTAACCCTAACCCTAATCCTAGTCCTAACCCTAACCCTAACCCTAACCGTAACCCTAACACTAACCTTAACCCTTACCCAAACCCAAACTCTAAACCTAACTCTAATCGAAACCCTAACCCTAACCCTAATTCTTACCCTAACCCTAACCATAACCCTAAACCAACACCTCACCCTAACCCTAACTCTAACCCAAAGCCTAACCTAACCCTAACTCTAAAAAAACCCAAACCGTAACCCTAACCCTAACTCTAACCCTAACTCAAACGCTAACCGTAACCCTAACCCTAACCCAAACCCTAACCCTAACCCAAACCCTAACCCTAATCCTAACCCTAACCCTAACCCAAACCCTAACACTAACCATAACCCTAACCCTAACCCTAACCATAACTGAAACCCTATCCCTAACCCTAACCCTAAACCTAACCCAAAACCTAAACCAAACCCTAACACTACCCCTAAACCAAACCCTAAATCTAACCCTAACCCTAAACCTAATCCAAACTCTAACCCTAACACTAATACAATCCCTAAAGCTAACCCTAATTCTAAATGAAACCCAAACCCTAACACTAACCCTAACGCAAACCCTAACGATAACCCTAAACCTAAACCTATCCCCTAACCCTAAACCTAACCCTAACCCTAAACCTAACCCTTACCCAAAACCTAACCCTAACCCTAAACCTAACTGAAACACTAATCCTAAAACTAACCCTAACCCTAATGCTAACCCTAAACCTAATTCAAACTAAAACCCTAACCCTAATCCTAACCCGAACCCAAACACTAGCCCTAACCCTAAACCTAACCCAAAACATAACCCAAACTGAAACCCTAACCCTAAACCTATCCCTAACCCTAACCCTAAACACTAACCCTAACCCTAACCCTAACCCTCATCCTTATCCTAACCCTAACCCTAACCCAAATTCTAACACTAACCGTAACCCTAACCCAAAACCTAACCCTAAACCTAACCCTAACCATAATCTTAAAACTAACCCTAACCGCAACACTAACCCAGATTCAAACCTAACCCTAACCCAAACCCTAAACCTAAACCTAACCCTAACCCAAACCCTAACTCTAACCGTAATCCTAACCGTAATGCTAACCCTAAACCTAACTCAAACTCAAACCCTAACCCTAAGGCTAACCCTAAACCAAACCCTAACCCTAACACTATCCCTAACCCTAACCCTAACTAAAACCCTATCAATAACCCAACCCGAACACAAACCCTAACCCTACCCCGAAACTTAGCCGAAAACCTAAACCTAACCGTAATCCTAAACCAAACCCTAACCCTAACACTAACTCTAACCCTAACCCTAAACCTAACCCTAACCCACACGCTAACCCTAACCCTAACCCAAAACCTAAACCTAACCCTAAACCTAACCCTACCGTAACCCAATCCCTAACCCTAACCCTAAACCTAAACTTAGCCCCTAACCCCTAACCCCAAACCCTAACCCTAACCCTAACCCTAACCCTAACCCTAACCCTAACCCTAACCTTAACCCTTACCCAAACGCAAACTCTAAACCTAACTCTAATCGGAGCCTTAACCCTAACCCTAATCCTGACCCTAACCCTAACCCTAACCATAACCCTAACCATAACCATAACCATAACCCTAATCCAACACCTCACCCTAACCCTAACTCTATCCCAAACCCTAACCTAACCCTAACTCTAAACCAAACCCAAACCCTAACACTAACCCTAACTCTAACCCAAACCCTAACCTAACCCTAAACCTAACTCTAACTCAAACCCTAACCCTAACACTAACCCAAAGACTAACTCTAACCCTAACTCAAACCATAACCCAAATAATAACCCTAATCGTAAACCTAACCCTAACCCTAGTCCTTATCCTAACCCTAACCCTAATTCTACCCCAAACCCTAACCCTAATTCTAACCCTAACCCTAACCCTGACCCAAAACCTAATCCTAAACCTAACCCTAAACTTATTCTAAACACTCACCCTAACTCTAACACTAACCCAGATTCAAACCTAACCGTAACCCTAACCCTACACCTAACCCAAAACCTAACCCTAAGCTTAATCCTAACCTTAATGATAACGCTAAACCTAACTCAAACACAAACCCTAACCCTAAACCTAACCCTAAGCCAAACCCTAACCCTAACCCTAACCCTCACCCTAACCCTAACCCTAACCCTAACTAAAACCCTAACACTAACCCAACCCGAACGCAAACCCTAACCCTAACTCGAAATTTAACCGAAAACCTAAACCTAACCGTAATCCTAAACCAAACCCTAACCCTAACACTTACCCTAACCCTAACCCTAACCCTAACCCTAACCCTAACCCTAACCCTAATCCGAACCCGAACCCTAACCCTAACCCTAACCCAAACCCTAACCCTAATCCTAGTCCTAACCCTAACCCTAACCCTAACCCTAACCCTAACCCTAACCTTAACCCTTACCCAAACCCAAACTCTAAACCAAACTCTAATCGGAACCCTAATCCTAAGCCTAATCCTAACCCTAACCCTAACCATAACCCTAATCCAACACCTCACGCTAACCCTATCTCTAACCTAAACCATAACTTAAACCTAACTCTAAACCAAACCCAAACCCTAACCCTAACCCTAACTCTAAAGCAAACCCTAACCTAACCCTAAACCTATCCCTAATTCAAACCCTAACTCTAACACTACCCCAAAATCTAACCCTAACCCTAACACAAACCATAACCCAAATAATAACCCTAACCCTACCCCTAACCCTAAACCTAACCTTAACCCTAACCATAATTCTAATCCTAACCCGAACCCTAACCCTAACCCTAACCCTAACACTAACCCAAACCCAAACCCTAATCTTAACACAAACCCTAACCCTAATCCTAACCCTTACCCTAAACCTAACCCAAACCCTAACCCTAAACAGAATCCTAAACCAAACCCTCACCCTAACCCTAACCCTAAACCTAATCCTAACCCTAATGCTAACCCTAAACCTAACCCTAACACTAACCCTCGTCCTAACCCTAACCCTAACACTAACCCTAATCCTAACCGTAACCCTAACCCAAACCCTAACCCTAACCCTAACCCTAACCCTAACCCTAACCCAAACCCTAACCCTAACACTAATCTTAACCCTAATGCTAACCCTAAACCTAACCCTAACACTAACCCTAGTACTAACCCTAACCCTAACCCAAACCCTAACACTCACCCTAACCCTAACCCTAACCCTAAATCAAACACTAAACCTAACCCTAAGCCTAACTTTAACCCTAACCCTAACAATAACTGAAACACTAATCCTAAACCTAACCCTAACCCTAATGCTAACCCTAAACCTAGTTCAAACTCAAACCCTAACCCTAATCCTAACCCGAACCCAAACCCTAACCCTAACACTAAACCTAGCCCAAAACATAACCCAAACCGAAACCCTAACCCTAACCCTAACCCTAACCCTAAAATGTAACCCTAACACTTACCCTAACCATAACCCAAACCTAAACCCAAACTCTAACCCTAATCCTAACCCTAACCCTAACCCTAATCCTAGTCCTAACCCTAACCCTAACCCTAACCCTAACCCTAACCCTAACCTTAACCGTTACCCAAACCCAAACTCTAAACCTAACTCTAATCGGAACCCTAACCCTAACCCTAACCCTAACGCTAACCCTAAACATAACCCTAACCCTAACCGTAAAGCTAAACCTAACCATAACCCTAACCCTAACCCTAAACCTAACCAAACCTAAACCCTAACCCAAACCCTAATTCTAACCCTAATCCTAACACTAAACCTAACCGAAACCTAAACCCTAAACGTAATCCTAACCCTAACCCTAAACCTAAAACAAAACCTAACCCTAAACGTAACTTTAACCCAAACCCTAACCCTAACCATAAACCAAACCATAATCTTAACACAAACCCTAACCCTAATCGTAACCCTAAACGTAACCCTAACTCAAACGTTAAACCTAACCCTAACCCTAACCCTAACCCTAACCCTAACCCTAACCCTAACCCTAACCATAAGCCAAACCTAAATCCAAACCCTAACCCTAAACCTAACCCTAACCCTAACCCTAATCCTAGTCCTAACCCTAACCCTAACCCTAACCGTAACCCTAACACTAACCTTAACCCTTACCCAAACCCAAACTCTAAACCTAACTCTAATCGAAACCCTAACCCTAACCCTAATTCTAACCCTAACCCTAACCATAACCCTAAACCAACACCTCACCCTAACCCTAACTGTAACCCAAACCCTAACTTAAACCTAATTCTAAACCAAACCCAAACCCTAAACCTAACCCTAACTCTAACCCAAACCCTAAACGAACCCTAAACCTAACCCTAACTGAAACCCTCACTCTAACACTAACCCAAACCGTAACCCTAACCCTAACACAAACCCTAACCCAAATAATAACCCTAATCCTAACCCTAACACTAACCCTCATACTTATCCTAACCCTAACCCTAACCCTAACCCTAATTCTAACCCTAACCCTAACCCTAACCCTAACCCTAACCCAAACCCAAACCCTAATCTTAACACAAACCCTAACCCTAATCCTAACCCTAACCCTAACCCTAACCCTAACCCAAAACCTAACCCTAACCCTAACCCTAACCCTAACCCAAATCCTAACCCTAACCCTCATCCTAACCCTAATGCTAACCCTAAACCTAACCCTAACACTAACCCTAGTCCTAACCCTAACCCTAACCCAAACACTTACACTAACCCTAAGCCTAACCCTAACCCTAAATCAAACCCTAACCCTAACCCTAACCCGAACCCGAACCCAAACCCTAACCCTAACCCTAACCCTAACTGAAATACTTAACCTAAACCTAACCCTAACCCTAATGCTAACCCTAAGCCTAATTCAAACTCAAACCCTAACCCTAATCCTAACCCTAAACCTAACCTTAAACCTTACCCAAACCCAAACTCTAAACATAACTCTAATCGGAACCCTAACCCTAACCCTAATCCTAACCCTAACCCTAACCATAACCCTAATCCAACACCTCACCCTAACCCTAACTCTAACCCAAAGCCTAACCTAACCCTAACTCTAAACCAAACCCAAACCGTAACACTAACCCTAACTCTAACCCTAACCCAAATGCTAACCGTAACCCTAACCCTAACCCAAAACCTAACCCTAACCCAAACCCTAACCCTAATCCTAACCCTAACCCTAACCCAAACCCTAACACTAACCATAACCCTAACCCTAACCCTAACCCTAACTGAAACACTATCCCTAACCCTAACCCTAACTCGAACCCAAACCCTAACCCTAACCCTAAACCTAACCCAAAACCTAAACCAAACCCTAACACTACCTCTAAACCAAACCCTAAATCTAACCCTAACCCTAAACCTAATCCAAACTCTAACCCTAACCCTAACCCAAACCCTAACGCTAACCCTAATTCTAAATGAAACCCAAACCCTAACACTAACCCTAACCCAACCCCTAACGATAACCCTAAACCTAAACCTATCCCCTAACCCTAAACCTAACCCTAACCCTAAACCTAACCCTTACCAAAACCTAACCCTAACCCTAAACCTAACTGAAACACTAATCCTAAACCTAACACTAACCCTAATGCTAACCCTAAACCTAATTCAAACTAAAACCCTAACCCTAATCCTAACCCGAACCCAAACCCTAACCCTAACCCTAAACCTAACCCAAAACATAACCCAAACTGAAACCCTAACCCTAACCCTATCCCTAAACCCAACCCTAAACACAAACCCTAACCCTAACCCTAACCCTCATCCTTATCCTAACCCTAACCCTAACCCAAATTCTAACACTAACCGTAACCCTAACCCAAAACCTAACCCTAACCCTAACCCTAACCATAATCTTAACACTAACCCTAACCCCAACACTAACCCAGATTCAAACCTAACCCTAACCCAAACCCTAACCCTAAACCTAACCCTAACCCAAACCCT
Organism: Eospalax fontanierii; assembly: GCA_035773235.1. Lineage (NCBI taxonomy): Eukaryota > Metazoa > Chordata > Mammalia > Rodentia > Spalacidae > Eospalax > Eospalax fontanierii. Next base: position 374,654 of record JAJHUQ010000036.1, on the reverse strand, counting down.
AACTCTAACCCTAATCCTAACCCTAATGCTAACCCTAAACCTAACTCAAACTCAAACCCTAACCCTAAGCCTAACACTAACCCAAACCATAACCCTAACACTAACACTAACCCTAACACTAACTAAAACCCTATCACTAACCCAACGCGAACGCAAACCCTAACCCTAACCCGAAACTTAACCGAAAACCTAAAACTAACCGTAATCCTAAACCAAACCCTAACCCTAACACTAACTCTAACCCAAACCCTAACCCTAACCCTAACCCACACGCTAACCCTAACCCTAACCCAATACCTCAACCTATACCTAAACCTATCCCTAACCGTAACCCAATCCCTAACCCTAACCCTAAACCTAAACTTAACCCCTAACCCCTAACCCCAAACCCTAACCCAAACCCTAACCCTAACCCTAACCTTAAACCTAAACCTAGTCCTAACCCTAACCCTAACCCTAACCCTAACCCTAACCCTAACCTTAACCCTTACCCAAACCCAAACTCAAAACCTAACTCTAATCGGAACCCTAACCCTAACCCTTACCCTAATCCTAACCCTAACCCTAACCATAACCCTAATCCAACACCTCACCCTAACCCTAACTCTATCCCAAACCCTAACCTAACCCTAACTCTAAACCAAACCCAAACCCTAACACTAACCCTAACTCTAACCCAAACCCTAACCTAACCCTAAACCTAACTCTAACTCAAACCCTAACTCTAACACTAACCCAAACACTAAACCTAACCCTAACTCAAAACATAACCCAAATAATAACCCTAATCCTAAACCTAACCCTAACCCTAGTCCTTATCCTAACCCTAATTCTAACCCTAACCGTAACCCTAATTCTAACCCGAACCCTAACCCTGACTCAAAACCTAATCCTAAACCTAACCCTAAACTTAATCTTAACACTAACCCTAACCATAACACAAACCCTAACCCTAAGCCTAACCCTAAGCCAAACCCTAACCCTAACCCTAACCCTAACCCTTATCCTAACTAAAACCCTAACACTAACCCAACCCGAACGGAAACCCTACCCCTAAACCGAAACTTAACCGAAAACCTAAACCTAACTGTAATCCTAAACCAAACCCTAACCCTAACACTAACCCTAACCCTAATCCTAACCCTAACCCTAACCCTAATCCAAACCCGAACCCTAACCCTAACCCTAACCCAAACCCTAACCCTAACCCTAAGCCTAACCCAAACCCTAACCCTAACCCTAATCCTAACCCTAATGCTAACCCTAAACCTAACCCAAACACTAACCCTAGTCCTTACCCTAACCCTAACCCAAACCCTAACACTAACCCTAACCCTAACCCTAACCCTAAATCAAACCCTAAACCTAACCCTAAACATAACCCAAACCCAAACTCTAACCCTAACCCTCACCCTAACTGAAACACTAATCCTAAACCTAACCCGAACCCTAATGCTAACCCTAAACCTAATTCAAACTCAAACCCTAACCCTAATCCTAACCCGAACTCAAACCCTAACCCTAACCCTAAACCTAACCCAAAACATAACCCAAACCGAAACCCTAACCCTAACCCTAACCCTAACCCTAAACCCTAACCCTAACACTTACCCTAATAATAACCGAAACCTAAACCCAAACCCTAACCCTAATCCTAACCCTAACCCTAACCCTAATCCTAGTCCTAACCCTAACCCTAACCCTAACCCTAACCCTAACCTTAACCCTTACCCAAACCCAAACTCTAAACCAAACTCTAATCGGAACCCTAATCCTAAGCCTAATCCTAACCCTAACCCTAACCATAACCCTAATCCAACACCTCACGCTAACCCTATCTCTAACCTAAACCCTAACCTAAACCTAACTCTAAACCAAACACAAACCCTAACCCTAACCCTAACTCTAACGCAAACCCTAACCTAACCCTAAACCTATCCCTAATTCAAACCCTAACTCTAACACTAACCCAAAATCTAACCCTAACCCTAACACAAACCATAACCCAAATAATAACCCTAACCCTACCCATAACCCTAAACCTAACTTTAACCCTAACCATAATTCTAACCCTAACCCGAACCCTAACCCTAACCCTAACCCTAACCCTAAACAAACCCAAACCCTAATCTTAACACAAACCCTAACCCTAATCCTAACCCTAACCCTAACTCTAACCCAAACCCTAACCCTAACCATAATCCTAAACCAAACCCTCACCCTAACCCTAACCCTAAACCTAATCCTAACCCTAATGCTAACCCTAAACCTAACCCTAACACTAACCCTCGTCCTAACCCTAACCCTAACCCTAACCCTAATCCTAACCGTAACCCTAACCCTAACACTAATCCTAACCGTAACCCTAACCCAAACCCTAACCCTAACCCTAACCCTAACCATAATCCTAAACCAAACCCTCACCCTTACCCTAACCCTAAACCTAATCCTAACCCTAATGCTAACCCTAAACCTAACCCTAACACTAACCCTAGTAGTAACCCTAACCCTAACCCAAACCCTAACACTAACCCTAACCCTAACCCTAACCCTAAATCAAACACTAAACCTAACCCTAACCCTAACTTTAACCCTAACCCTAACCCTAACTGAAACACTAATCCTAAACCTAACCCTAACCGTAACCCTAACCCAAACCCTAACCCTAACCCTAACCCTAACCCTAACCCTAACCCTAACCCTAACCCAAACCCTAACCCTAACCCTAATCTTAACCCTAATGCTAACCCTAAACCTAACCCTAACACTAACCCTAGTAGTAACCCTAACCCTAACACAAACCCTAACACTAACCCTAACCCTAACCCTAACCCTAAATCAAACACTAAACCTAACCCTAACCCTAACCCTAACTTTAACCCTAACCCTAACCCTAACTGAAACACTAATCCTAAACCTAACCCTAACCCTAATGCTAACCCTAAACCTAATTCAAACTCAAACCCTAACCCTAATCCTAACCCGAACCCAAACCCTAACCCTAACCCTAAACCTAGCCCAAAACATAACCCAAACCGAAACCCTAACCCTAACCCTAACACTAACCCTAAACTGTAACCCTAACACTTACCCTAACCATAACCCAAACCTAAACCCAAACCCTAACCCTAATCCTAACCCTAACCCTAACCCTAACCCTAATCCTAGTCCTAACCCTAACCCTAACCCTAACTCTAACCCTAACCTTAACCCTTACCCAAACCCAAACTCTAAACCTAACTCTAATCGGAACCCTAACCCTACCCCTAACCCTAACGCTAAACCTCACCCTAAACTGTAACCCTAACCCTTACCCTAACCATAACCCAAACCTAAACCCAAACTCTAACCCTAATCCTAACCCTAACCCTAACCCTAATCCTAGTCCTAACCCTAAACCTAACCCTAACCCTAACCCTAACCTTAACCGTTACCCAAACCCAAACTCTAAACCTAACTCTAATCGGAACCCTAACCCTAACCCTAACCCTAACGCTAACCCTAAACATAACCCTAACCCTAAGCGTAAAGCTAAACCTAACCATAACCCTAACCCTAACCCTAAACCTAACCAAACCTAAACCCTAACCCAAACCCTAATCCTAACCCTAATCCTAACACAAAACCTAACCGAAAACCTAAACCCTAAACGTAATCCGAACCCTAACCCTAACCCTAAAACAAAACCTAACTCTAAACGTAACTTTAACCCAAACCCTAACCCTAACCCTAAACCAAACGCTAATCTTAACACAAACCTTAACCCTAATCGTAACCCTAACCGTAACCCTAACTCAAACGTTAAACCTAACCCTAACCCTAACCCAAACCCTAACCCTAACCCTAACCCTAACCGAAACCCAAACCCTAACCCTAACCCTAATCCTAAAACTAATGCTAACCCTAAACCTACCCCTAAACCTAGTCGTAACCCTAACCCTAACCCAAACCCTAACACTAACCCTAACCCTAACCCTAACCCTAAATCAAACCCTAACCCTAATCCTAACCCTAACCTTAACCTAACCCTAACCCTAACTGAAACACTAATCCTAAACCTAACCCTAACCCTAATGCTAAAACTAAACCTAATTCAAACTCAAACCCTAACCCTAATCCTAACCCGAACCCAAACCCTAACCCTAACCCTAAACCTAACCCAAAATATAACCCAAACCGAAACCCTAACCCTAACCCTAAACCTAACCCTAAACCCTAACCCTAACACTTACCCTAACCATAATCCAAACCTAAACCCAAACCCTATCCCTAATCCTACTCCTAACCCTAACCGTAATCGTAGTCCTAACCCTAACCCTAACCCTAACCGTAACCCTAACACTAACCTTAACCCTTACCCAAACCCAAACTCTAAACCTAACTCTAATCGAAACCCTACCCCTAACCCTAATTCTAACCCTAACCCTAACCATAACCCTAATCCAACACCTCACCCTAACCCTAACTCTAAACCAAACCCTAACTTAAACCTAATTCTAAACCAAACCCAAACGCTAAACCTAACCCTAACTCTAACCCAAACCCTAAACGAACCCTAAACCTAACCCTAACTGAAAACCTCACTCTAACACTAACTCAAACCGTAACCCTAACCCTAACACAAACCCTAACCCAAATAATAACCCTAATCCTA
>JAJHUQ010000036.1:360000-367500 GCA_035773235.1 Eospalax fontanierii | reverse complement strand
CCCAAAACCTAATCCTAACCCTAAACCTAACCCTAATGATAACCCTAAACCTAACTCAAACACAAACCCTAACCCTAAGCCTAACCCTAAGCCAAACCCTAACCCTAACCCTAACCCTAACCCTAATCCTAACTAAAACCCTAACACTAACCCAACCCGAACGCAAACCCTACCCCTAAACCGAAACTTAACCGAAAACCTAAACCTAACTGTAATCCTAAACCAAACCCTAACCCTAACACTAAACCTAACCCTAATCCTAACCCTAACCCTAACCCTAATCCAAACCCGAACCCTAACCCTAACCCTAACCCAAACCCTAACCCTAACCCTAACCCTAAGCCTAACCCAAACCCTAACCCTAACCCTAATCCTAACCCTAATGCTAACCCTAAACCTAACCCAAACACTAACCCTAGTCCTAACCCTAACCCTAACCCAAACCCTAACACTAACCCTAACCCTAACCCTAAATCAAACCCTAAACCTAACCCTAAACCTAACCCAAACCCAAACTCTAACCCTAACCCTAACCCTAACTGAAACACTAATCCTAAACCTAACCCGAACCCTAATGCTAATCCTAAACCTAATTCAAACTCAAACCCTAACCCTAATCCTAACCCGAACTCAAACCCTAACCCTAACCCTAAACCTAACCCAAAACATAACCCAAACCGAAACCCTAACCCTAACCCTAACCCTAAACCCTAACCCTAACACTTACCCTAATAATAACCCAAACCTAAACCCAAACCCTAACCCTAATCCTAACCCTAAACCTAACCCTAATCCTAGTCCTAACCCTAACCCTAACCCTAACCCTAACCCTAACCTTAACCCTTACCCAAACCCAAACTCTAAAACAAACTCTAATCGGAACCCTAATCCTAAGCCTAATCCTAACCCTAACCCTAACCATAACCCTAATCCAACACCTCACGCTAACCCTATCTCTAACCTAAACCCTAACCTAAACCTAACTCTAAACCAAACGCAAACCCTAACCCTAACCCTAACTCTAACGCAAACCCTAACCTAACCCTAAACCTATCCCTAATTCAAACCCCAACTCTAATACTAACCCAAAATCTAACACTAACCCTAACACAAACCATAACCCAAATAATAACCCTAACCCTACCCATAACCAAAACCTAACTTTAACCCTAACCATAATTCTAACCCTAACCCTAACCCTAACCCTAACCTTAACCTTAACCCTAACTAAACCCAAACCCTAATCTTAACACAAACCCTAACCCTAATCCTAACCCTAAACCTAACCCTAACCCAAACCCTAACCCTAACCATAATCCTAAACCAAACCCTCACCCTAACCCTAACCCTAAACCTAATCCTAACCCTAATGCTAAACCTAAACCTAACCCTAACACTAACCCTCGTCCTAACCATATCCCTAACCCTAACCCTAATCCTAACCGTAACCCTAACCCAAACCCTAACCCTAACCCTAACCCTAACCCTAACCCTAACCCTAACCCAAACCCTAACCCTAACCCTAATCTTAACCCTAATGCTAACCCTAAACCTAACCCTAACACTAACCCTAGTAGTAACCCTAACCCTAACCCAAAGCCTAACACTAACCCTAACCCTAACCCTAACCCTAAATCAAACACTAAACCTAACCCTAACCCTAACCCTAACTTTAACCCTAACCCTAACCCTAACTGAAACACTAATCCTAAACCTAACCCTAACCCTAATGCTAACCCTAAACCTAATTCAAACTCAAACCCTAACCCTAATCCTAACCCGAACCCAAACCCTAACCCTAACCCTAAACCTAGCCCAAAACATAACCCAAACCGAAACCCTAACCCTAACCCTAACACTAACCCTAAACTGTAACCCTAACACTTACTCTAACCATAACACAAACCTAAACCCAAACCCTAACCCTAATACTAACCCTAACCCTAACCCTAATCCTAGTCCTAACCCTAACCCTAACCCTAACCCTAACCCTAACCTTAACCCTTACCCAAACCCAAACTCTAAACCTAACTCTAATCGGAACCCTAACCCTAACCCTAACCCTAACGCTAACCCTAACCCTAAACTGTAACCCTAACACTTACCCTAACCATAACCCAAACCTAAACCCAAACCCTAACCCTAATCCTAACCCTAAACCTAACCCTAATCCTAGTCCTAACCCTAACCCTAACCCTAACCCTAACCCTAACCTTAACCCTTACCCAAACCCAAACTCTAAACCTAACTCTAATCGGAACCCTAACCCTAACCCTAACCCTAACGCTAACCCTAACCCTAAACTGTAACCCTAACACTTACCCTAACCATAACCCAAACCTAAACCCAAACCCTAACCCTAATCCTAACCGTAAACCTAACCCTAATCCTAGTCCTAACCCTAACCCTAACCCTAATCCTAACCCTAACCTTAACCCTTACCCAAACCCAAACTCTAAACCTAACTCTAATCGGAACCCTAACCCTAACCCTAACCCTAACGCTAATGCTAAACCTAACCCAAAATATAACCCGAACCGAAACCCTAACCCTAACCCTAAACATAACCCTAAACCCTAACCCTAACACTTACCCTAACCATAATCCAAACCTAAACCCAAACCCTAACCCTAATCCTAACCCTAACCCTAACCCTAATCCTAGTCCTAACCCTAACCCTAACCCTAACCGTAACCCTAACACTAACCTTAACCTTTACCCAAACCCAAACTTTAAACCTAACTCTAATCGAAACCCTAACCCTAACCCTAATTCTAACCCTAACCCTAACCATAACCCTAATCCAACACCTCACCCTAACCCTAACTCTAACCCAAACCCTAACTTAAACCTAATTCTAAACCAAACCCAAACACTAAACCTAACCCTAACTCTAACCCAAACCCTAAACGAACCCTAAACCTAACCCTAACTGAAACCCTCACTCTAACACTAACCCAAACCGTAACCCTAACCCTAACACAAACCCTAACCCAAATAATAACCCTAATCCTAACCCTAACACTAACCCTCATCCTTATCCTAACCCTAACCCTAACCCTAACCCTAACCCTAATTCTAACCCTAACCCTAACCCTAACCCTAACCGAAACCCAAACCCTAATCTTAACACAAACCCTAACCCTAATTCTAACCCTAACCCTAACCCTAACCCTAATCAAAACCTAACCCTAACCCTAACCCTAACCCAAACCCTAACCCTAACCCTAACCCTAACCCTAACCCAAACCCTAACCCTAACCCTCATCCTAACCCTAATGCTAACCCTAAATCTAACCCTAACACTAACCCTAGTCCTAACCCCAACCCTAACCCAAACACTTACACTAACCCTAAGCCTAACCCTAACCCTAAATCAAACCCTAACCCTAACCCTAACCCTAACCCGAACCCAAACTCTAACCCTAACCCTAACCCTAACTGAAATACTTAACCTAAACCTAACCCTAACCCTAATGCTAACCCTAAACCTAATTCAAACTCAAACCGTAACGCTAATCCTAACCCTAAACCTAACCTTAACGCTTACCTAAACCCAAACTCTAAACATAACTCTAATCGGAACCCTAACCCTAACCCTAACCCTAACCTAATCCTAACCCTAATGCTAACCCTAAACCTAACCCTAACACTAACCCTCGTCCTAACCCTAACCCTAACCCTAACCCTAATCCTAACCGTAACCCTAACCCAAACCCTAACCCTAACCCTAACCCTAACCCTAACCCTAACCCTAACCCAAACCCTAACCCTAACCCTAATCTTAACCCTAATGCTAACCCTAAACCTAACCCTAACACTAACCCTAGTAGTAACCCTAACCCTAACCCAAACCCTAACACTAACCCTAACCCTAACCCTAACCCTAAATCAAACACTAAACCTAACCCTAACCCTAACTTTAACCCTAACCCTAACCCTAACTGAAACACTAATCCTAAACCTAACCCTAACCCTAATGCTAACCCTAAACCTAATTCAAACTCAAACCCTAACCCTAATTCTAACCGGAACCCAAACCCTAAACCTAACCCTAAACCTAGCCCAAAACATAACCCAAACCGAAACCCTAACCCTAACCCTAACACTAACCCTAAACTGTAAACCTAACACTTACCCTAACCATAACCCAAACCTAAACCCAAACCCTAACCCTAATCCTAACCCTAACCCTAACCCTAATCCTAGTCCTAACCCTAACCCTAACCCTAACCCTAACCCTAACCCTAACCTTAACCCTTACCCAAACCCAAACTCTAAACCTAACTCTAATCGGAACCCTAACCCTAACCCTAACCCTAACGCTAACCCTAACCCTAAACTGTATCCCTAACACTTACCCTATCCATAACCCAAACCTAAACCCAAACCCTAACCCTAATCCTAACCCTAAACCTAACCCTAATCCTAGTCCTAACCCTAACCCTAACCCTAACCCTAACCCTAACCCTAACCTTAACCCTTACCCAAACCCAAACTCTAAACCTAACTCTAATCGGAACCCTAACCCTAACCCTAACCCTAACGCTAACCCTAACCCTAAACTGTAACCCTAACACTTACCCTAACCATAACCCAAACCTAAACCCAAACCCTAACCCTAATCCTAACCCTAAACCTAACCCTAATCCTAGTCCTAACCCTAACCCTAACCCTAACCCTAACCCTTACCTTAACCATTACCCAAACCCAAACTCTAAACCTAACTCTAATCGGAACCCTAACCCTAACCCTAACCCTAACGCTAACCCTAAACCTAACCCAAAATATAACCCGAACCGAAACCCTAACCCTAACCCTAAACATAACCCTAAACCCTAACCCTAACACTTACCCCAACCATAATCCAAACCTAAACCCAAACCCTAACCCTAATCCTAACCCTAACCCTAACCCTAATCCTAGTCCTAACCCTAACCCTAACCCTAACCGTAACCCTAACACTAACCTTAACCTTTACCCAAACCCAAACTCTAAACCTAACTCTAATCGAAACCCTAACCCTAACCCTAATTCGAACCCTAACCCTAACCATAACCCTAATCCAACACCTCACCCTAACCCTAACTCTAACCCAAACCCTAACTTAAACCTAATTCTAAACCAAACCCAAACCCTAAACCTAACCCTAACTCTAACCCAAACCCTAAACGAACCCTAAACCTAACCCTAACTGAAACCCTCACTCTAACACTAACCCAAACGGTAACCCTAACCCTAACACAAACCCTAACCCAAATAATAACCCTAATCCTAACCCTAACACTAACCCTCATCCTTATCCTAACCCTAACCCTAACCCTAACCCTAATTCTAACCCTAACCCTAACCCTAACCCTAACCCTAACCCTAACCGAAACCCAAACCCTAATCTTAACACAAACCCTAACCCTAATTCTAACCCTAACCCTAACCCTAACCCTAACCCAAAACCTAACCCTAACCCTAACCCTAACCCAAACCCTAACCCTAACCCTAACCCTAACCCTAACCCAAACCCTAACCCTAACCCTCATCCTAACCCTAATGCTAACCCTAAATCTAACCCTAACACTAACCCTAGTCCTAACCCTAACCCTAACCCAAACACTTACACTAACCCTAAGCCTAACCCTAACCCTAAATCAAACCCTAACCCTAACCCTAACCCTAACCCCAACCCAAACTCTAACCCTAACCCTAACCCTAACTGAAATACTTAACCTAAACCTAACCCTAACCCTAATGCTAACCCTAAACCTAATTCAAACTCAAACCCTAACCCTAATCCTAACCCTAAACCTAAACTTAACCCTTACCTAAACCCAAACTCTAAACATAACTCTAATCGGAACCCTAACCCTAATCCTAACCCTAACCCTAAGCCTAACCCTATCCCTAACCCTAACCCTAACCCTAACCCAAACCCTAACACTAACCGTAACCCAAACCCTAACGATAACCCTAAACCTAAACCTATCCCCTAACCCTAAACCTAACCCTAACCCTAAACCTAACCCTTACCCAAAACCTAACCCTAACCCTAAACCTAACTGAAACACTAATCCTAAACCTAACCCTTACCCTAATGCTAACCCTAAACCTAAATCAAACTAAAACCCTAACCCTAATCCTAACCCAAACCCAAACCCTAACCCTAACCCTAAACCTAACCCAAAACATAACCCAAACTGAGACCCTAACCCTAACCCTCACCCTAACCCTAACCCTAAACACTAACCCTAACCCTCACCCTAACCCTCATCCTTATCCTACCCGAACCCTAACCCAAATTCTAACACTAACCGTAACCCTAACCCAAAACCTAACCCTAACCCTAACCATAATCTTAACACTAACCCTAACCCCAACACTAACCCAGATTCAAACCTAACCCTAACCCAAACCCTAACCCTAAACCTAACCCTAACCCAAACCCTAACTCTAACCCTAATCCTAACCCTAATGCTAACCCTAAACCTAACTCAAACTCAAACCCTAACCCTAAGCCTAACCCTAACCCAAACCCTAAAGCAAATCCTAACCCTAACACTAACCCTAACCCTAACACTAACTAAAACCCTATCACTAACCCAACCCGAACGCAAACCCTAACCCTAACCCGAAACTTAACCGAAATCCTAAAACTAACCATAATCCTAAACCAAACCCTAACCCTAACACTAACTCTAACCCTAACCCTAACCCTAACCCTAACCCACACGCTAACCCTAACCCTAACCCAAAACCTAAACCTAACCCTAAACCTAATCCTAACCGTAACCCAATCCCTAACCCTAACCCTAAACCTAAACTTAACCCCTAACCCCTAACCCCAAACCCTAACCCAAACCCTAACCCTAACCCTAACCCTAACCTTAAACCTAAACCTAGTCATAACCCTAACCCTAAACCTAACCCTAACCCTAAACCTAACCTTAACCCTTACCCAAACCCAAACTCTAAACCTAACTCTAATCGGAACCCTAACCCTAACCCTAATCCTAACCCTAACCCTAACCATAACCCTAAAATAACACCTCACCCTAACCCTAACTCTATCCCAAACCCTAACCTAACCCTAACTCTAAACCAAACCCAACCCCTAACACTAACCCTAACTCTAACCCAAACCCTAACCTAACCCCAAACCTAACTCTAACTCAAACCCTAACTCTAACACTAACCCAAACACTAACCCTATCCCTAACTCAACCATAACCCAAATAATAACCCTAATCCTAAACCTAACCCTAACCCTAGTCCTGATCCTTACCCTAACCCTAATTCTAACCCTAACCCTAACCCTAATTCTAACCCTAACCCTAACCCTGACACAAAACCTAATCCTAAACCTAACCCTAAATTTAATCTTAACACTAACCCTAACCCCAACACTAACCCAGATTCAAACCTAACCCTAACCCAAACCCTAACCCTAACCCTAAACCTAACCCAAAACCTAACCCTAACCCTAATCCTAACCCTAATGATAACCCT
>JAJHUQ010000036.1:345000-355000 GCA_035773235.1 Eospalax fontanierii | reverse complement strand
TAAACCTAACCCTAACCCTAATGCTAACCGTAATCCTAATTCAAACTCAAACCGTAACCCTAATCCTAAACCGAACCCAAACCCTAACCCTAACCCTAAACCTAGCCCAAAACATAACCGAAACTGAAACCCTAACCCTAACCCTAACCCTAACCCTAAACTGCAACCCTAACACTTACCCTAACCATAACCCAAACCTAAACCCAAACCCTAACCCTAATCCTATCCCTAACCCTAACCCTAATCCTAGTCCTAATCCTAATCCTAACCCTAATCCTAACCCTAAGCTTAACCCTTACCCAAACCCAAACTCTAAACCTAACTCTAATCGGAACTCTAACCCTAACCCTAACCCTAACGCTAACCCTAAACATAACCCTAACCCTTACCGTAAAGCTAAACCTAACCATAACCCTAACCCTAACACTAAACCTAACCAAACCTACACCCTAACCCAAACCCTAATCCTAACCCTAATCCTAACACTAAACCTAACCGAAAACCTAAACCCTAAACCTAATCCTAACCCTAACCCTAACCCTAAAACAAAACCTAACCCTAAACGTAACTTTAACCCAAACCCTAACCCTAACCCTAAACCAAACCCTAATCTTAACACAAACCCTAACCCTAATCCTAACCCTAACCGTAACCCTAACTCAAACGTTAACCCTAACCCTAACCCTAACCCAAAACCTAACCCTAACCCTAACTCTAACCCAAACCCAAACCCTAACCCTAACCCTAATCCTAAATCTAATGCTAACCCTAAACCTAACCCTAACCCTAGTCATAACCCTAACCCTAACCCAAACCCTAACACTAACCCTAACCCTAACCCTAAATCAAACCCTAAACCTAACCCTAACCCTAACCTTAACCTAACCCTAACCCTAACTGAAACACTAATCCTAAACCTAACCCTAACCCTAATGCTAAAACTAAACCTAATTCAAACTCAAACCCTAACCCTAATCCTAACCGAACCCAAACCCTAATCCTAACCCTAAACCTAACCCAAAATATAACCCAAACCGCAACACTAACCCTAACCCTAAACCTAACCCTAAACCCTAACCCTAACACTTACCCTAACCATAACCCAAACCTAAACCCAAACCCTAACCCTAATCCTAACCCTAACCCTAACACTAATCCTAGTCCTAACCCTAACCCTAACCCTAACCGTAACCCTAACACTAACCTTAACCCTTACCCAAACCCAAACTCTAAACCTCACTCTAATCGAAACCCCAACCCTATCCCTAATTCTAACCCTAACCTTAACAATAACCCTAATCCAACACCTCACCCTAACCCTAACTCTAACCCAAACCCTAACTTAAACCTAATTCTAAACCAAACCCAAACCTCAGCCTAACCCTAAATCTAACCCAAACCCTAAACAAACCCTAAACCTAACCCTAACTGAAACCCTCACTCTAACACTAACCCAAACAGTAACCCTAACCCTAACACAAACCCTAACCCAAATAATAATCCTAATCCTAACCCTAACACTAACCCTCATCCTTATCCTTACCCTAACCCTAACCCTAACCCTAACCCTAACCCTAACCCAAACCCTAACCCTAACCCTCATCCTAACCCTAATGCTAACCCTAAACCTAACCCTAACACTAACCCTAGTCCTAACCCTAACCCTAACCCAAACCCTTACACTAACCCTAAGCCTACCCCTAACCCTAAATCAAACCCTAACCCTAACCCTAACACTAACCCAAACCCAAACCCTAACCCTAACCCTAACCCTAACTGAAATACTTAACCTAAACCTAACCCTAACCCGAATGCTAACCCTAAACCTAATTCAAACTCAAACCCTAACCCTAATCCTAACCCTAAACCTAAACTTAACCCTTACCCAAACCCAAACTCTAAACATAACTCTAATCGGAAATCTAACCCTAACCCTAATCCTAACCCTAACCCTAACCATAACCCTAATCCAACACCTCACCCTAACCCTAACTCTAACCCAAAGCCTAACCTAACCTTCACTCTAAACCAAACCCAAACCGTAACCCTAACCCTAACTCTAACCCTAACCCAAACGCTAACCGTAACCCTAACCCTAACCCAAACCCTAACGCTAACCCAAACCCTAACCCTAATCCTAACCCTAACCCTAACCCAAACCCTAACACTAACCATAACCCTAACCCTAACCCTAACCCTAACTCAAACCCTATCCCTAACCCTAACCCTAACTCGAACCCAAACCCTAACCGTAACCCTAAACCTAACCCAAAACCTAAACCAAACCCTAACACTACCCCTAAACCAAACCCTAAATCTAACCCTAACCCTAAACCTAATCAAACTCTAACCCTAACCCTAACACAAACCCTAACGCTAACCCTAATTCTAAATGAAACCCAAACCCTAACACTAACCCTAACCCAAACCCTAACGATAACCCTAAACCTAAACCTATTCCCTAACCCTAAACCTAACCCTAACCCTAAACCTAACCCTAAAACTAAACCTAACTGAAACACTAATCCTAAACCTAACCCTAACCCTAATGCTAACCCTAAACCTAATTCAAACTAAAACCCTAACCCTAATCCTAACCCGAACCCAAACCCTAACCCTAACCCTAAACCTAACCCAAAACATAACCCAAACTGAAACCCTAACCCTAACCCTATCCCTAACGCTAACCCTAAACATTAACCCTAACCCTAACCCTAACCCTCATCCTTATCCTAACCCTAACCCAAACCCAAATTCTAACACTAACCGTTACCCTAACCCAAAACCTAACCCTAACCCTAACCCTAACCATAATCTTACCACTAACCCTAACCCCAACACTAACCCAGATTCAAACCTAACCCTAACCCAAACCCTAACCCTAAACCTAACCCTAACCCAAACCCTAACTCTAACCCTAATCCTAACCATAATGCTAACCCTAAACCTAACTCAAACTCAAACTCTAACCCTAAGCCTAACCCTAACCCAAACCCTAACCCTAACACTAACGCTAACCCTAACCCTAACTAAAACCCTATCACTAACCCAACCCGAACCAAACCCTAACCCTAACCCGAAACTTAACCGAAAACCTAAAACTAACCGTAATCCTAAACCAAACCCTAACCCTAACACTAACTCTAACCCTAACCCTAACCCTAACCCTAACCCACACGCTAACCCTAACCCTAACCCAAAACCTAAACCTAACCCTAAACCTAACCCTAACCGTAACCCAATCCCTAACCCTAACCCTAAACATAAACTTAACCCCTAACCCCTAACCCCAAACCCTAACCCAAACCGTAAACCTAACCCTAACCCTAACCTTAAACCTAAACCTAGTCCTAACCCTAACCCTAACCCTAACCCTAACCCTAACCTTAACGCTTACCCAAACCCAAACTCTAAACCTAACTCTAATCGGAACCCTAACCCTAACCCTAATCCTAGCCCTAACCCTAACCATAACCCTAATCCAACACCTCACCCTAACCCTAACTCTATCCCAAACACTAACCTAACCCTAACTCTAAACCAAACCCAAACCCTAACACTAACCCTAACTCTAACCCAAACCCTAACCTAACCCTAAACCTAACTCTAACTCAAACCCTAACTCTAACACTAACCCAAACACTAACCCTAAACCTAACTCAAACCATAACCCAAATAATAAGCCTAATCCTAAACCTAACCCTAACCCTAGTCCTTATCCTAACCCTAACCCTAATTCTAACCCTAACCCTAACCCTAATTCTAACCCTAACCCTAACCCTGACCCAAAACCTAATCCTAAACCTAACCCTAAACTTAATCTTAACACTAACCCTAACCCTAACACTAACCCAGATTCAAACCTAACCCTAACACAAACCCTAACCCTAACCCTAAACCTCACCCAAAACCTAACCCTAACCCTAATCCTAACCCTAATGATAACCTTAAACCTAACTCAAACACAAACCCTAACCCTAAGCCTAACCCTAACCCAAACCCTAACCCTAACCCTAACCCTAACCCTAACTAAAACCCTAACACTAACCCAACCCGAACGCAAACCGTAACCCTAAACCGAAACTTAACCGAAAACCTAAACCTAACCGTAATCCTAACCCAAACCCTAACCCTAACACTAACCCTAACCCTTATCCTAACCCTAACCCTAACCCTAACCCAAACCCGAACCCTAACGCTAACCCTAACCCAAACCCTAAGCCTAACCCTAACCCTAAGCCTAACCCAAACCCTAACCCTAACCCTAATCCTAACCCTAATGCTAACGCTAAACCTAACCCAAACACTAACCCTAGTCCTAACCCTAACCCTAACCCAAACCCTAACACTAACCCTAACCCTAACCCTAACCCTAACCCTAAATCAAACCCTAAACCTAACCCTAAACCTAACCCGAACCCAAACTCTAACCCTAACCCTAACCCTAACTGAAACACTAATCCTAAACCTAACCCGAAACCTAATGCTAACCCTAAACCTAATTCAAACTCAAACATTAACCCTAATCCTAACCCGAACTCAAACCCTAACCCTAACCCTAAACCTAACCCAAAACATAACCCAAACCGAAACCCTAACCCTAACCCTAACCCTAACCCTAACACTTACCCTAATCATAACCCAAACCTAAACCCAAAACCTAACCCTAATCCTAACCCTAACCCTAACCCTAATCCTAGTCCTAACCCTAACCCTAACCCTAACCCTAACCCTAACCTTCACCCTTACCCAAACCAAACTCTAAACCAAACTCTAATCGGAACCCAAATCCTAAAACTAATCCTAACCCTAACCCTAACCATAACCCTAATCCAACACCTCACGCTAACCCTATCTCTAACCTAAACCCTAACCTAAACCTAACTCTAAACCAAACCCAAACACTAACCCTAACCCTAACTCTAACGCAAACCCTAACCTAACCCTAAACCTATCCCTAATTCAAACCCTAACTCTAACACTAACCCAAAATCTAACCCTAACCCTAACACAAACCATAACCCAAATAATAACCCTAACCCTACCCCTAACCCTAAACCTAAACTTAACCCTAACCATAATTCTAACCCTAACCCGAACCCTAACCCGAACCCAAACCCAAACCCTAATCTTAACAAAAACCCTAAACCTAATCGTAACCCTACACCTAACCCTAACCCAAACCCTAACCCTAACCCTAATCCTAAACCAAACCCTAACCCTAACCCTAACCCTAACCCTCATCCTACCCTAATGCTAACCCTAAACCTAACCCTAACACTAACCCTAGTACTAAACCTAACCCTAACCCAAACCCTAACACTAACCCTAACCCTAACCCTAAATCAAACCCTAAACCTAACCCTAACCCTAACTTTAACCCTAATCCTAACCCTAACTGAAACACTAATCCTAAACCTAACCCTAACCCTAATTCTAATCCTAAACCTAATTCAAACTCAAACCCTAACCCTAATCCTAACCCGAACCCAAACCCTAAACCTAACCCTAAACCTAGCCCAAAACATAACCCAAACCGAAACCCTAACCCTAACCCTAAACTATAACCCTAACACTTACCCTAACCATAACCCAAACCTAAACCCAAACCCTAACCCTAATCCTAACCCTAACCCTAACCCTAATCCTAGTCCTAACCCTAACCCTAACCCTAACCCTAACCCTAACCCTAACCTTAACCCTTACCCAAACCAAACTCTAAACCTAAATCTAATCGGAACCCTAACCCTAACCCTAACCCTAACGCTAACTCTAAACAATACCCTAACCTTAACCGTAAAGCTAAACCTAACCATAACCCTAACCCTAACCCTAAACCTAACCAAACCTAAATCCTAACCCAAACCCTAATCCTAACCCTAATCCTAACACTAAACCTAATCGAAAACCTAAACCCTAAACGTAATCCTAACCCTAACCCTAACCCTAAAACAAAACCTAACCCTAAACGTAACTTTAACCCAAACCCTAACTCTAACCCTAAACCAAACCCTAGTCTTAACACAAACCCTAACCCTAATCGTAACCCTAACCGTAACCCTAACTCAAACGTTAAACCTAACCCTAACCCTAACCCAAACCCTAACCCTAACCGTAACCCTAACCGAAACCCAAACTCTAACCCTAACCCTAATCCTAAAACTAATGCTAACCCTAAACCTAACCCTAACCCTAGTCGTAACCCTAACCCTAACCCAAACCCTAACACTAACCCTAACCCTAACCCTAACCCTAAATCAAACCCTAAACCTAACCCTAATCCTAACCTTAACCTAACCCTAACCCTAACTGAAACACTAATCCTAAACCTAACCCTAACCCTAATGCTAAAACTAAACCTAATTCAAACTCAAACCCTATCCCTAATCCTAACCCGAACCCAAACCCTAACCCTAAACCTAAACCAAAATATAACTCAAACCGAAACCCTAACCCTAACCCTAAACCTAACCCTAAACCCTAACCCTAACACTTACCGTAACCATAACCCAAACCTAAACCCAAACCCTAACCCTAATCGTAACCCTAACCCTAACCCGAATCCTAGTCCTAAACCTAACCCTAACCCTAACCGTAACCCTAACCCTAACCTTCATCCTTACCCAAACCCAAACTCTAAACCAAACTCTAATCGGAACCCTAATCCTAAAACTAATCCTACCCCTAACCATAACCATAACCCTAATCCAACACCTCACGCTAACCCTATCTCTAACCTAAACCCTAACCTAAACCTAACTCTAAACCAAACCCAAACACTAACCCTAACCCTAACTCTAACGCAAACCCTAACCTAACCCTAAACCTATCCCTAATTCAAACCCAAACTCTAACACTAACCCAAAATCTAACCCTAACCCTAACACAAACCATAACCCAAAAAATAACCCTAACCCTACCCCTAACCCTAAACCTAACCTTAACCCTAACCATAATTCTAACCCTAACCCCAACCCTAACACTAAACCTAACCCTAACCCTAACCCAAACCCAAACCCTAATATTAACACAAACCCTCAACCCAATCCTAACCCTAACCCTAACCCTAACCCAACCCCTCACCCTAACCCTAATCCTAAACCAAACCCTAAACCTAACCCTAATCCTAACTCTAATGCTAACCCGAAACCTAACCTTAACACTAACCCTCGTCCTAACCGTAACCCTAACCCTAACCCTAATCCTAACCGTAACCCTAACCCAAACCCTAACCCTAACCCTAACCCTAACCCAAACCCTAACCCTAACCCTAATCTTAACCTTAATGCTAACCCTAAACCTAACCCTAACACTAACCCTAGTACTAACCCTAACCCTAACCCAAACCCTAACACTAACCCTAACCCTAACCCTAACCCTAACCCTAAATCAAACCCTAAACCTAACCCTAACCCTAACTTTAACCCTAACCCTAACCCTAACTGAAACACTAATCCTAAACCTAACCCTAACCCTAATCCTAACCCTAAACCTAATTCAAACTCAAACCCTAACCCTAATGCTAACACGAACCCAAACCGTAAACCTAACCCTAAACCAAGCCCAAAACATAACACAAACCGAAACCCTAACCTTAACCCTAAACTGTAACCCTAACACTTACCCTAACCATAACAAAAACCTAAACCCAAACCCTAACCCTAATCCTAACCCTAACCCTAACCCTAATCCTAGTCCTAACCCTAACCCTAACCCTAACCCTAACCCTAACCCTAACCTTAACCCTTACCCAAACCAAACTCTAAACCTAACTCTAATCGGAACCCTAACCCTAACCCTAACCCTAACGCTAACTCTAAACATAACCCTAACGCTAACCGTAAAGCTAAACCTAACCCTAACCCTAACCCTAACCCTAACGCTAAACCTAACCAAACCTAAATCCTAACCCAAACCCTAATCCTAACCCTAATCCTAACACTAAACCTAACCGAAAACCTAAACACCAAACGTAATCCTAACCCTAAACCTAACCCTAAAACAAAACCTAACCCTAAACGTAACTTTAACCCAAACTCTAACCCTAACCCTAAACCAAACCCTAGTTTTAACACAAACCCTAACCCTAATCGAAACCCTAAACGTAACCCTAACTCAAACGTTAAACCTAATCCTAACCCTAACCCAAACCCTAACCCTAACCCTAACCCTAACCGAAACCCAAACCCTAACCCTAACCCTAATCCTAAAACTAATGCTAACCCTAAACCTAACCTTAACCCTAGTCGTAACCCTAACCCTAACCCAAACCCTAACACTAACCCTAACCCTAACCCTAACCATAAATCAAACCCTAAACCTAACCCTAACCCTAACCTTAACCTAACCCTAACCCTAACTGAAACACTAATCCTAAACCTAACCCTAACCCTAATGCTAAAACTAAACCTAATTCAAACTCAAACCCTATCCCTAATCCTAACCCGAACCCAAACTGTAACCCTAAACCTAAACCAAAATATAACCCAAACCGAAACCCTAACCCTAACCCTAACCCTAACCCTAAACCCTAACCCTAACACTTACCCTAACCATAACCCAAACCTTAACCCAAACCCTAACACTAATCGTAACCCTAACCCTAACCCGAATCCTAGTCCTAAACCTAATCCTAACCCTAACCGTAACCCTAACCCTAACCTTAACCCTTACCCAAACCCAAACTCTAAACCTAACTCTAATCGAAACCCTAACCCTAACCCTAATTCTAACCCTAACCCTAACCATAACCCTAATCCAACCCCTCACCCTAACCCTAACTCTAACCCAAACCCTAACCTAAACCTAACTCTAAACCAAACCCAAACCCTAACCCTAACCCTAACTCTAACCCAAACCCTAACCTAACCCTAAACCTAACCCTAACTCAAACCCTCACTCTAACACTAACCCAAACCGTAACCCTAACCCTAACACAAACCATAACCCAAATAATAAACCTAATCCTAACCCTAACACTAACCCTCATCCTTATCCTAACCCTAACCCTAACCCTAACCCTAATTCTAATCCTAACCCTAACCCTAACCCTAAACCTAACCCAAACCCAAACCCTAATCTTAACACAAACCCTAACCCTAATCCTAACCCAAACCCTAACCCTAACCCAAACCCTAACCCTAACCCTAACCCTAACCCAAACCCTAACCCTAACCCTAACCCTAACCCTAACCCTAACCCTAACCCTAACCCAAAGCCTAACCCTAACCCTCATCCTAATCCTAACCCTAACCCTAAACCTAACCCTAACACTAACCCTAGTCCTAACCCTAACCCTAACCCAAACCCTTACACTAACACTAAGCCTAACCCTAACCCTAAATCAAACCCTAACCCTAACCCTAACCCGAACCCGAACCCAAACCCTAACCCTAACCCTAACCCTAACTGAAATACTTAACCTAAACCTAACCCTAACCCTAATGCTAACCCTAAACCTAATTCAAACTCAAACCCTAACCCTAATCCTAATCCTAAAACTAACCTTAACCCTTACCCAAACCCAAACTCTAAACATAACTCTAATCGGAACCCTAACCCTAACCCTAATCCTAACCCTAACCCTAACCATAACCCTAATCCAACACCTCACCGTAACCCTAACTCTAACCCAAAGCCTAACCTAACCCTAACTCTAAACCAAACCCAAACCGTAACCCTAACCCTAACTCTAACCCAAACCCTAACCTAACCCTAAACCTAACCCTAACTCAAACCCTAACTCTAACACTAACCCAAACCCTAACCCTAACCCTAAGCCTAAACCTAACCCTACACCCTAACCCTAACACTTACCCTAACCATAACCCAAACCTAAACACAAACCCTAACACTAATCCTAACCCTAACCCTACCCCTAACCCTAACCCTAACCCTAACCCTAACCCTAACCCTAAACAAAACCCTAATCTTAACCCAAACCCTAACCCTAATCCTAACCCTAACCGTAACCGTAACTCAAAAGTTAACCCTAACCCTA
>JAJHUQ010000036.1:337500-342500 GCA_035773235.1 Eospalax fontanierii | reverse complement strand
AATTCAAACTCAAACCCTAACCCTAATCCTAACCCGAACCCAAACCCTAACCCTAACCCTAAACCTAACCCAAAACATAACCGAAACCGAAACCTTAACCCTATCCCTAACCCTAACCCTAAACCCTAACCCTAACACTTACCCTAATCATAACCCAAACCTAAACCCAAACCCTAACCCTAATCCTAACCCTAACCCTAACCCTAATCCTAGTCCTAACCCTAACCCTAACCCTAACCCTAACCCTTACCCTAACCCTAACCTTAACCCTTACCCAAACCCAAACTATAAACCAAACTCTAATCGGAACCCTAACGCTAACCCTAATCCTAACCCTAACCTTAACCATAACCCTAATCCAACACCTCACGCTAACCCTATCTCTAACCTAAACCCTAACCTAAACCTAACTCTAAACCAAACCCAAACCCTAACCCTAACCCTAACTTTAACCCAAACCCTAACCTAACCCTAAACCTATCATTAATTCAAACCCTAGCTCTAACACTAACCCAAACCCTAACCCTAAACCTAACACAAAACATAACCCAAATAATAACCCTAAACCTAACCCTAATCCTAACCCTAACCCTAACACTAACCCTAACCATAATTCTAACCCTAACCCTAACCCTAACCCTAACCCTAATCCTAACCCTAACCCAAACCCAAACTCTAATCTTAACACAAACCCGAACCCTAATCCTTACCCTAACCCTAACCCTAACCCAAACCCTAACCCTAACCCTAATCCTAACCCAAACCTTAATCCTAACCCTAACCCTAACCCTAATCCTAACCCTAATGCTAACCCTAAACCTAACCCTAACACTAACCCTCGTCCTAACCCTAACCCTAACCCTAACCCTAACCGTAACCCTAACCCAAACCCTAACCCTTACCCTAACCCTAACCCTAACCCTAACCCAAATCCTAACCCTAACCCTAATCCTAACCCTAATGCTAACCCTAAACCTAACCCTTACACTAACCCTAGACCTAACCCTAACCCTAACACAAACCCTAACACTAACCCTAACCATAACCCTAACCCTAAATCAAACCTAAACCTAACCCTAATCCTAACCTTAACCTAACCCTAACCCTAACTGAAACACTAATCCTAAACCTAACCCTAACCCTAATGCTAAAACTAAACCTAATTCAAACTCAAACCCTATCCCTAATCCTAACCCGAACCCAAACCCTAACCCTAAACCTAAACCAAAATATAACTCAAACCGAAACCCTAACCCTAACCCTAAACCTAACCCTAAACCCTAACCCTAACACTTACCGTAACCATAACCCAAACCTAAACCCAAACCCTAACCCTAATCGTAACCCTAACCCTAACCCGAATCCTAGTCCTAAACCTAACCCTAACCCTAACCGTAACCCTAACCCTAACCTTCATCCTTACCCAAACCCAAACTCTAAACCAAACTCTAATCGGAACCCTAATCCTAAAACTAATCCTAACCCTAACCATAACCATAACCCTAATCCAACACCTCACGCTAACCCTATCTCTAACCTAAACCCTAACCTAAACCTAACTCTAAACCAAACCCAAACACTAACCCTAACCCTAACTCTAACGCAAACCCTAACCTAACCCTAAACCTATCCCTAATTCAAACCCTAACTCTAACACTAACCCAAAATCTAACCCTAACCCTAACACAAACCATAACCCAAATAATAACCCTAACCCTACCACTAACCCTAAACCTAACCTTAACCCTAACCATAATTCTAACCCTAACCCGAACCCTAACACTAAACCTAACCCTAACCCTAACCCAAACCCAAACCCTAATCTTAACACAAACCCTAAACCTAATCCTAACCCTAACCCTAACCCTAACCCAACCCCTAACCCTAACCCTAATCCTAAACCAAACGCTAACCCTAACCCTAATCCTAACCCTAATGCTAACCCGAAACCTAACCCTACACTAACCCTCGTCCTAACCCTAACCCTAACCCTAACCCTAATCCTAACCGTAACCCTAACCCAAACCCTAACCCTAACCCTAACCCTAACCCAAACCCTAACCCTAACCCTAATCTTAACCTTAATGCTAACCCTAAACCTAACCCTAACACTAACCCTAGTACTAACCCTAACCCTAACCCAAACCCTAACACTAACCCTAACCCTAACCCTAACCCTAAATCAAACCCTAAACCTAACCCTAACCCTAACTTTAACCCTAACCCTAACCCTAACTGAAACACTAATCCTAAACCTAACCCTAACCCTAATCCTAACCCTAAACCTAATTCAAACTCAAACCCTAACCCTAATCCTAACACGAACCCAAACCCTAAACCTAACCCTAAACCTAGCCCAAAACATAACCCAAACCGAAACCCTAACCCTAACCCTAAACTGTAACCCTAACACTTACCCTAACCATAACCCAAACCTAAACCCAAACCCTAACCCTAGTCCTAACCCTAACCCTAACCCTAATCCTAGTCCTAACCCTAACCCTAACCCTAACCCTAACCCTAACCTTAACCCTTACCCAAACCAAACTCTAAACCTAACTCTAACCGGAACCCTAACCCTACCCCTAACCCTAACGCTAACTCTAAACATAACCCTAACGCTAACCGTAAAGCTAAACCTAACCCTAACCCTAACCCTAACCCTAACCCTAAACCTAACCAAACCTAAATCCTAACCCAAACCCTAATCCTAACCCTAATCCTAACACTAAACCTAACCGAAAACCTAAACCCCAAACGTAATCCTAACCCTAACCCTAACCCTAAAACAAAACCTAACCCTAAACGGAACTTTAACCCAAACTCTAACCCTAACCCTAAACCAAACCCTAGTTTTAACACAAACCCTAACCCTAATCGTAACCCTAAACGTAACCCTAACTCAAACGTTAAACCTAATCCTAACCCTAACCCAAACCCTCACCCTAACCCTAACTCTAACCCAAACCCTAACCTAAACCTAACTCTAAACCAAACCCAAACCCTAAACCTAACCCTAACTCTAACCCAAACCCTAACCTAACCCTAAACCTAACCCTAACTCAAACCCTCACTCTAACACTAACCCAAACCGTAACCCTAACCCTAACACAAACCATAACCCAAATAATAAACCTAATCCTAACCCTAACACTACCCCTCATCCTTATCCTAACCCTAACCCTAACCCTAACCCTAATTCTAATCCTAACCCTAACCCTAACCCTAAACCTAACCCAAACCCAAACCCTAATCTTAACACAAACCCTAACCCTAATCCTAACCCAAAACCTAACCCTAACCCAAACCCTAACCCTAACCCTAACCCTAACCCAAACCCTAACCCTAACCCTAACCCTAACCCTAACCCTAACCCAAAGCCTAACCCTAACCCTCATCCTAATCCTAACCCTAACCCTAAACCTAACCCTAACACTAACCCTAGTCCTAACCCTAACCCTAACCCAAACCCTTACACTGACACTAAGCCTAACCCTAACCCTAAATCAAACCCTAACCCTAACCCTAACCCGAACCCGAACCCAAACCCTAACCCTAACCCTAACCCTAACTGAAATACTTAACCTAAACCTAACCCTAACCCTAATGCTAACCCTAAACCTAATTCAAACTCAAACCCTAACCCTAATCCTAATCCTAAACCTAACCTTAACCCTTACCCAAACCCAAACTCTAAACATAACTCTAATCGGAACCCTAACCTTAACCCTAATCCTAACCCTAACCCTAACCATAACCCTAATCCAACACCTCACCGTAACCCTAACTCTAACCCAAAGCCTAACCTAACCCTAACTCTAAACCAAACCCAAACCGTAACCCTAACCCTAACTCTAACCCAAACCCTAACCTAACCCTAAACCTAACCCTAACTCAAACCCTAACTCTAACACTAACCCAAACCCTAACCCTAACCCTAACCCTAACCCTAACCCTAACCCTTAACCCTCAACCTTATCCTAACCCTAAACCTAACCCTAATTCTAAACCTAACCCTATCCCTATCCCTAACCCTAACCCTAACCCTAAACCTAACACAAATCCAAACCCTAATTTTAACACAAACCCTAACCCTAATCCTAACTCCAACCCTAAACCTAACCCAAACCCTAACCCTAACCCTAACCCTAAACCTAACCCTAACCCAAACCCTAACCCTAACCCTAACCCTAACCCTAACCCTAATCCAAACCCTAACCCTAAACCTATATCTAACCCTAATGTTAACCCTAAACCTAACCCTAACACTAACCCTAGTCCTAACCCTAACCCTAAACCAAAACCTAACACTAACCCTAACTCTAACCCTAACCCTAAATCAAACCCTAAACCTTACCCTAACCCTAACCTTAACATAACCCTAACCCTAACTGAAACACTAATCCTAAACCTAACCCTACCCTAATGCTAACCCTAAACCTAATTCAAACTCAAACCCTAACCCTAATCCTAACCCGAACCCAAACCCTAAACCTAACCCTAAACCTAACGCAAAATATAACCCAAACCGAAACCCTAACCCTAAGCCTAAACCTAACCCTACACCCTAACCCTAACACTTACCCTAACCATAACCCAAACCTAAACACAAACCCTAACACTAATCCTAACCCTAACCCTAACCCTAACCCTAACCCTAACCCTAACCCTAAACCAAACCCTAATCTTAACACAAACCCTAACCCTAATCCTAACCCTAACCGTAACCCTAACTCAAAAGTTAACCCTAACCCTAACTCTAACCCAAACCCTAACCCTAACCCTAACCCTAACTCAAACCCTAACACTAACCCTAACCCTAAACCTAACCCTAAATCAAACCCTAAACCTAATCCTAAACCTAACCCGAACCCAAACTCTAACCATAACCCTAACTGAAACACTAATCCTAAACCTAACCCGAACCCTAATGCTAACCCTAAACCTAATTCAAACTCAAACCCTAACCCTAATCCTAACCCGAACCCAAACCCTAACCC
>JAJHUQ010000036.1:320000-332500 GCA_035773235.1 Eospalax fontanierii | reverse complement strand
CCTAACCCTAACTCAAACCCTCACTCTAACACTAACCCAAACCGTAACCCTAACCCTAACACAAACCATAACCCAAATAATAAACCTAATCCTAACCCTAACACTAACCCTCATCCTTATCCTAACCCTAACCCTAACCCTAACCCTAATTCTAATCCTAACCCTAACCCTAACCCTAAACCTAACCCAAACCCAAACCCTAATCTTAACACAAACCCTAACCCTAATCCTAACCCAAACCCTAACCCTAACCCAAACCCTAACCCTAACCCTAACCCTAACCCAAACCCTAACCCTAACCCTAACCCTAACCCTAACCCTAACCCAAAGCCTAACCCTAACCCTCATCCTAATCCTAACCCTAACCCTAAACCTAACCCTAACACTAACCCTAGTCCTAACCCTAACCCTAACCCAAACCCTTACACTGACACTAAGCCTAACCCTAACCCTAAATCAAACCCTAACCCTAACCCTAACCCGAACCCGAACCCAAACCCTAACCCTAACCCTAACCCTAACTGAAATACTTAACCTAAACCTAACCCTAACCCTAATGCTAACCCTAAACCTAATTCAAACTCAAACCCTAACCCTAATCCTAATCCTAAACCTAACCTTAACCCTTACCCAAACCCAAACTCTAAACATAACTCTAATCGGAACCCTAACCTTAACCCTAATCCTAACCCTAACCCTAACCATAACCCTAATCCAACACCTCACCGTAACCCTAACTCTAACCCAAAGCCTAACCTAACCCTAACTCTAAACCAAACCCAAACCGTAACCCTAACCCTAACTCTAACCCAAACCCTAACCTAACCCTAAACCTAACCCTAACTCAAACCCTAACTCTAACACTAACCCAAACCCTAACCCTAACCCTAACCCTAACCCTAACCCTAACCCTTAACCCTCAACCTTATCCTAACCCTAAACCTAACCCTAATTCTAAACCTAACCCTATCCCTATCCCTAACCCTAACCCTAACCCTAAACCTAACACAAATCCAAACCCTAATTTTAACACAAACCCTAACCCTAATCCTAACTCCAACCCTAAACCTAACCCAAACCCTAACCCTAACCCTAACCCTAAACCTAACCCTAACCCAAACCCTAACCCTAACCCTAACCCTAACCCTAACCCTAATCCAAACCCTAACCCTAAACCTATATCTAACCCTAATGTTAACCCTAAACCTAACCCTAACACTAACCCTAGTCCTAACCCTAACCCTAAACCAAAACCTAACACTAACCCTAACTCTAACCCTAACCCTAAATCAAACCCTAAACCTTAC
This sequence comes from Eospalax fontanierii, assembly GCA_035773235.1. Classification (NCBI taxonomy): domain Eukaryota; kingdom Metazoa; phylum Chordata; class Mammalia; order Rodentia; family Spalacidae; genus Eospalax; species Eospalax fontanierii. The sequence continues at coordinate 331,193 of JAJHUQ010000036.1, read as the reverse complement.
CCTAACCCTTACCTTAACATAACCCTAACCCTAACTGAAACACTAATCCTAAACCTAACCCTACCCTAATGCTAACCCTAAACCTAATTCAAACTCAAACCCTAACCCTAATCCTAACCCGAACCCAAACCCTAAACCTAACCCTAAACCTAACGCAAAATATAACCCAAACCGAAACCCTAACCCTAAGCCTAAACCTAACCCTACACCCTAACCCTAACACTTACCCTAACCATAACCCAAACCTAAACACAAACCCTAACACTAATCCTAACCCTAACCCTAACCCTAACCCTAACCCTAACCCTAAACCAAACCCTAATCTTAACACAAACCCTAACCCTAATCCTAACCCTAACCGTAACCCTAACTCAAAAGTTAACCCTAACCCTAACTCTAACCCAAACCCTAACCCTAACCCTAACCCTAACCCAAACCCTAACACTAACCCTAACCCTAACCCTAACCCTAAATCAAACCCTAAACCTAATCCTAAACCTAACCCGAACCCAAACTCTAACCATAACCCTAACTGAAACACTAATCCTAAACCTAACCCGAACCCTAATGCTAACCCTAAACCTAATTCAAACTCAAACCCTAACCCTAATCCTAACCCGAACCCAAACCCTAACCCTAACCCTAAACCTAACCCAAAACATAACCGAAACCGAAACCTTAACCCTATCCCTAACCCTAACCCTAAACCCTAACCTTAACACTTACCCTAATCATAACCCAAACCTAAACCCAAACCCTAACCCTAATCCTAACCCTAACCCTAACCCTAACCCTAATCCTAGTCCTAACCCTAACCCTAAACCTAACCCTTACCCTAACCTTCACCCTTACCCAAACCCACACTCTAAACCAAACTCTAATCGGAACCCTAAAACTAACCCTAATCCTAACCCTAACCTTAACCATAACCCTAATCCAACACCTCACGCTAACACTATCTCTAACCTAAACCCTAACCTAAACCTAACTCTAAACCAAACCCAAACCCTAACCCTAACCCTAACTCTAACCCAAACCCTAACCTAACCCTAAACCTATCACTAATTCAAACCCTAACTCTAACACTAACCCAAACCCTAACCCTAACCCTAACACAAACCATAATCCAAATAATAACCCTAACCCTAACCTTAACCCTAACCATAATTCTAACACTAACCCGAACCGTAACCCTAACCCTAACCCTAAGCCTAACCCAAACCCAAACCCTAATCTTAACACAAACCCTAACCCTAATTTTTACCCTAACCCTAACCCTAACCCAAACCCTAACCCTAACCCTAATCCTAACCCAAACCCTAATCCTAACCCTAACCCTAACCCTAATCCTAACCCTAATTCTAACCCTAAACCTAACCCTAACACTAACCCTCGTCCTAACCCTAACCCTAACCCTAACCCTAACCCTAACCCTAACCGTAACCCTAACCCAAGCCCTAACCCTAACCCTAACCCTAACCCTAACCCAAATCCTAACCCTAACCCTAATCCTAACCCTAAGGCTAACCCTAAACCTAACCCTAACACTAACCCTAGTCCTAACACTAACCCTAACCCAAACCCTAACACTAACCCTAACCCTAACCCTAACCCTAAATCAAACCCTAAACCTAACCCTAAACCTAACCCGAACCCAAACTCTAACCCTAACCCTAACCCTAACTGAAACACTAATCCTAAACCTAACCCGAACCCTAATGCTAATCCTAAACCTAATTCAAACTCAAACCCTAACCCTAATCCTAACCCGAACTCAAACCATAACCCAAATAATAACCCTAACCCTACCCCTAACCCTAAACCTAACCTTAAACCTAACCATAATTCTAACCCTAACCCGAACCCTAACCCTAACCCTAACCCTAACCCTAACCCAAACCTAAACCCTAAACTTAACACAAAACCTAACCCTAATCCTAACCCTAACCCTAACCCTAAATCAAACCCTAACCCTAACCCTAATCCTAAACCAAACCCTAACCCTAACCCTAAACCTAACCCTAATCCTAACCCTAATGCTAACCCTAAACATAACCCTAACACTAACCCTCGTCCTAACCCTAACCCTAACCCTATCCCTAACCCTAACCGTAACCCTAACCCAAACCCTAACCCTAACCCTAACCCTAACCCTAACACAAAACCTAACCCTAACCCTAATCCTAACCCTAATGCTAACCCTAAACCTAACCCTAACACTAACCCTAGTACTAAACCTAAACCTAACCCAAACCCTAACACTAACCCTAACCCTAACCCTAACCCTAAATCAAACCCTAAACCTAACCCTAACCCTAACCTTAACCCTAACCCTAACCCTAACTGAAACACTAATCCTAAACCTAACCCTAACCCTAATGCTAACCGTAAACCTAATTCAAACTCAAACCCTAACCCTAATTCTAACCCGAACTCAAACCCTAACCCTAACCCTAAACCTAACACAAAACATAACCCAAAGCGAAACCCTAACCCTAACCCTAACCCTAACCCTAAACCGAAACCCTAACACTTACCCTAATCATAACCCAAACCTAAACCCAAACCCTAACCCTAATCCTAACCCTAACCCTAACCCTAATCCTAGTCCTAACCCTAACCCTAACCCTAACCCTAACCCTAACCTTAACCCTTACCCAAACCCAAACTCTAAACCAAACTCTAATCGGAACCCTAATCCTAACCCTAATCCTAACCCTAACCCTAACCATAACCCTAATCCAACACCTCACGCTAACCCTATCTCTAACCTAAACCCTAACCTAAACCTAACTCTAAACCAAACCCAAACCCTAATCCTAAACCTAACCCGAACCCAAACTCTAACCATAACCCTAACTGAAACACTAATCCTAAACCTAACCCGAACCCTAATGCTAACCCTAAACCTAATTCAAACTCAAACCCTAACCCTAATCCTAACCCGAACCCAAACCCTAACCCTAACCCTAAACCTAACCCAAAACATAACCGAAACCGAAACCTTAACCCTATCCCTAACCCTAACCCTAAACCCTAACCCTAACACTTCCCCTAATCATAACCCAAACCTAAACCCAAACCCTAACCCTAATCCTAACCCTAACCCTAACCCTAATCCTAGTCCTAACCCTAACCCTAACCCTAACCCTAACCCTAACCCTTACCCTAACCCTAACCTTAACCCTTACCCAAACCCAAACTATAAACCAAACTCTAATCGGAACCCTAACGCTAACCCTAATCCTAACCCTAACCTTAACCATAACCCTAATCCAACACCTCACGCTAACCCTATCTCTAACCTACACCCTAACCTAAACCTAACTCTAAACCAAACCCAAACCCTAACCCTAACCCTAACTTTAACCCAAACCCTAACCTAACCCTAAACCTATCATTAATTCAAACCCTAGCTCTAACACTAACCCAAACCCTAACCCTAAACCTAACACAAAACATAACCCAAATAATAACCCTAACCCTAACCCTAACCCTAACCCTAACCCTAACCCTAACCCTAACCATAATTCTAACCCTAACCCGAACCCTAACCCTAACCCTAATCCTAACCCTAACCCAAACCCAAACTCTAATCTTAACACAAACCCTAACCCTAATCCTTACCCTAACCCTAACCCTAACCCAAACCCTAACCCTAACCCTAATCCTAACCCAAACCTTAATCCTAACCCTAACCCTAACCCTAATCCTAACCCTAATGCTAACCCTAAACCTAACCCTAACACTAACCCTCGTCCTAACCCTAACCCTAACCCTAACCCTAACCCTAACCGTAACCCTAACCCAAACCCTAACCCTTACCCTAACCCTAACCCTAACCCTAACCCAAATCCTAACCCTAACCCTAATCCTAACCCTAATGCTAACCCTAAACCTAACCCTTACACTAACCCTAGACCTAACCCTAACCCTAACACAAACCCTAACACTAACCCTAATCCTAACCCTAACCCTAAATCAAACCTAAACCTAACCCTAATCCTAACCTTAACCTAACCCTAACCCTAACTGAAACACTAATCCTAAACCTAACCCTAACCCTAATGCTAAAACTAAACCTAATTCAAACTCAAACCCTATCCCTAATCCTAACCCGAACCCAAACCCTAACCCTAAACCTAAACCAAAATATAACTCAAACCGAAACCCTAACCCTAACCCTAAACCTAACCCTAAACCCTAACCCTAACACTTACCGTAACCATAACCCAAACCTAAACCCAAACCCTAACCCTAATCGTAACCCTAACCCTAACCCGAATCCTAGTCCTAAACCTAACCCTAACCCTAACCGTAACCCTAACCCTAACCTTCATCCTTACCCAAACCCAAACTCTAAACCAAACTCTAATCGGAACCCTAATCCTAAAACTAATCCTAACCCTAACCATAACCATAACCCTAATCCAACACCTCACGCTTTCCCTATCTCTAACCTAAACCCTAACCTATACCTAACTCTAAACCAAACCCAAACACTAACCCTAACCCTAACTCTAACGCAAACCCTAACCTAACCCTAAACCTATCCCTAATTCAAACCCTAACTCTAACACTAACCCAAAATCTAACCCTAACCCTAACACAAACCATAACCCAAATAATAACCCTAACCCTACCACTAACCCTAAACCTAACCTTAACCCTAACCATAATTCTAACCCTAACCCGAACCCTAACACTAAACCTAACCCTAACCCTAACCCAAACCCAAACCCTAATCTTAACACAAACCCTAAACCTAATCCTAACCCTAACCCTAACCCTAACCCAACCCCCAACCCTAACCCTAATCCTAAAACAAACCCTAACCCTAACCCTAATCCTAACGCTAATGCTAACCCGAAACCTAACCCTACACTACCCCTCGTCCTAACCCTAACCCTAACCCTAACCCTAAACCTAACCTTAACCCTAACCATAATTCTAACCCTAACCCGAACCCTAACCCTAACCCAAACCCTAACCCTAACCCTAATCTTAACCTTAATGCTAACCCTAAACCTAACCCTAACACTAACCCTAGTACTAACCCTAACCCTAACCCAAACCCTAACACTAACCCTAACCCTAACCCTAACCCTAAATCAAACCCTAAACCTAACCCTAACCCTAACTTTAACCCTAACCCTAACCCTAACTGAAACACTAATCCTAAACCTAACCCTAACCCTAATCCTAACCCTAAACCTAATTCAAACTCAAACCCTAACCCTAATCCTAACACGAACCCAAACCCTAAACCTAACCCTAAACCTAGCCCAAAACATAACCCAAACCGAAACCCTAACCCTAACCCTAAACTGTAACCCTAACACTTACCCTAACCATAACAAAAACCTAAACCCAAACCCTAACCCTAATCCTAACCCTAACCCTAACCCTAATCCTAGTCCTAACCCTAACCCTAACCCTAACCCTAACCCTAACCTTAACCCTTACCCAAACCAAACTCTAAACCTAACTCTAATCGGAACCCTAACCCTAACCCTAACCCTAACGCTAACTCTAAACATAACCCTAACGCTAACCGTAAAGCTAAACCTAACCCTAACCCTAACCCTAACCCTAACCCTAAACCTAACCAAACCTAAATCCTAACCCAAACCCTAATCCTAACCCTAATCCTAACACTAAACCTAACCGAAAACCTAAACCCCAAACGTAATCCTAACCCTAACCCTAACCCTAAAACAAAACCTAACCCTAAACGTAACTTTAACCCAAACTCTAACCCTAACCCTAAACCAAACCCTAGTTTTAACACAAACCCTAACCCTAATCGTAACCCTAAACGTAACCCTAACTCAAACGTTAAACCTAATCCTAACCCTAACCCAAACCCTCACCCTAACCCTAACTCTAACCCAAACCCTAACCTAAACCTAACTCTAAACCAAACCCAAACCCTAAACCTAACCCTAACTCTAACCCAAACCCTAACCTAACCCTAAACCTAACCCTAACTCAAACCCTCACTCTAACACTAACCCAAACCGTAACCCTAACCCTAACACAAACCATAACCCAAATAATAAACCTAATCCTAACCCTAACACTAACCCTCATCCTTATCCTAACCCTAACCCTAACCCTAACCCTAATTCTAATCCTAACCCTAACCCTAACCCTAAACCTAACCCAAACCCAAACCCTAATCTTAACACAAACCCTAACCCTAATCCTAACCCAAACCCTAACCCTAACCCAAACCCTAACCCTAACCCTAACCCTAACCCAAACCCTAACCCTAACCCTAACCCTAACCCTAACCCTAACCCAAAGCCTAACCCTAACCCTCATCCTAATCCTAACCCTAACCCTAAACCTAACCCTAACACTAACCCTAGTCCTAACCCTAACCCTAACCCAAACCCTTACACTGACACTAAGCCTAACCCTAACCCTAAATCAAACCCTAACCCTAACCCTAACCCGAACCCGAACCCAAACCCTAACCCTAACCCTAACCCTAACTGAAATACTTAACCTAAACCTAACCCTAACCCTAATGCTAACCCTAAACCTAATTCAAACTCAAACCCTAACCCTAATCCTAATCCTAAACCTAACCTTAACCCTTACCCAAACCCAAACTCTAAACATAACTCTAATCGGAACCCTAACCTTAACCCTAATCCTAACCCTAACCCTAACCATAACCCTAATCCAACACCTCACCGTAACCCTAACTCTAACCCAAAGCCTAACCTAACCCTAACTCTAAACCAAACCCAAACCGTAACCCTAACCCTAACTCTAACCCAAACCCTAACCTAACCCTAAACCTAACCCTAACTCAAACCCTAACTCTAACACTAACCCAAACCCTAACCCTAACCCTAACCCTAACCCTAACCCTAACCCTTAACCCTCAACCTTATCCTAACCCTAAACCTAACCCTAATTCTAAACCTAACCCTATCCCTATCCCTAACCCTAACCCTAACCCTAAACCTAACACAAATCCAAACCCTAATTTTAACACAAACCCTAACCCTAATCCTAACTCCAACCCTAAACCTAACCCAAACCCTAACCCTAACCCTAACCCTAAACCTAACCCTAACCCAAACCCTAACCCTAACCCTAACCCTAACCCTAACCCTAATCCAAACCCTAACCCTAAACCTATATCTAACCCTAATGTTAACCCTAAACCTAACCCTAACACTAACCCTAGTCCTAACCCTAACCCTAAACCAAAACCTAACACTAACCCTAACTCTAACCCTAACCCTAAATCAAACCCTAAACCTTACCCTAACCCTAACCTTAACATAACCCTAACCCTAACTGAAACACTAATCCTAAACCTAACCCTACCCTAATGCTAACCCTAAACCTAATTCAAACTCAAACCCTAACCCTAATCCTAAGCCGAACCCAAACCCTAAACCTAACCCTAAACCTAACGCAAAATATAACCCAAACCGAAACCCTAACCCTAAGCCTAAACCTAACCCTACACCCTAACCCTAACACTTACCCTAACCATAACCCAAACCTAAACACAAACCCTAACACTAATCCTAACCCTAACCCTAACCCTAACCCTAACCCTAACCCTAACCCTAAACCAAACCCTAATCTTAACACAAACCCTAACCCTAATCCTAACCCTAACCGTAACCCTAACTCAAAAGTTAACCCTAACCCTAACTCTAACCCAAACCCTAACCCTAACCCTAACCCTAACCCAAACCCTAACACTAACCCTAACCCTAACCCTAACCCTAAATCAAACCCTAAACCTAATCCTAAACCTAACCCGAACCCAAACTCTAACCATAACCCTAACTGAAACACTAATCCTAAACCTAACCCGAACCCTAATGCTAACCCTAAACCTAATTCAAACTCAAACCCTAACCCTAATCCTAACCCGAACCCAAACCCTAACCCTAACCCTAAACCTAACCCAAAACATAACCGAAACCGAAACCTTAACCCTATCCCTAACCCTCACCCTAACCCCTAACCCCAACCCTTCCCCTACTCATCACCCAAACCTAAACCCAAACCCTAACCCTAATCCTAACCCTAACCCTAACCCTAATCCTAGTCCTAACCCTAACCCTAACCCTAACCCTAACCCTAACCCTTACCCTAACCCTAACCTTAACCCTTACCCAAACCCAAACTATAAACCAAACTCTAATCGGAACCCTAACGCTAACCCTAATCCTAACCCTAACCTTAACCATAACCCTAATCCAACACCTCACGCTAACCCTATCTCTAACCTTAACCCTAACCTAAACCTAACTCTAAACCAAACCCAAACCCTAACCCTAACCCTAACTTTAACCCAAACCCTAACCTAACCCTAAACCTATCATTAATTCAAACCCTAGCTCTAACACTAACCCAAACCCTAACCCTAAACCTAACACAAAACATAACCCAAATAATAACCCTAACCCTAACCCTAACCCTAACCCTAACCCTAACCCTAACCCTAACCCTAACCATAATTCTAACCCTAACCCGAACCCTAACCCTAACCCTAATCCTAACACTAACCCAAACCCAAACTCTAATCTTAACACAAACCCTAACCCTAATCCTTACCCTAACCCTAACCCTAACCCAAACCCTAACCCTAACCCTAATCCTAACCCAAACCTTAATCCTAACCCTAACCCTAACCCTAATCCTAACCCTAATGCTAACCCTAAACCTAACCCTAACACTAACCCTCGTCCTAACCCTAACCCTAACCCTAACCCTAACCCTAACCGTAACCCTAACCCAAACCCTAACCCTTACCCTAACCCTAACCCTAACCCTAACCCAAATCCTAACCCTAACCCTAATCCTAACCCTAATGCTAACCCTAAACCTAACCCTTACACTAACCCTAGACCTAACCCTAACCCTAACACAAACCCTAACACTAACCCTAATCCTAACCCTAACCCTAAATCAAACCTAAACCTAACCCTAATCCTAACCTTAACCTAACCCTAACCCTAACTGAAACACTAATCCTAAACCTAACCCTAACCCTAATGCTAAAACTAAACCTAATTCAAACTCAAACCCTATCCCTAATCCTAACCCGAACCCAAACCCTAACCCTAAACCTAAACCAAAATATAACTCAAACCGAAACCCTAACCCTAACCCTAAACCTAACCCTAAACCCTAACCCTAACACTTACCGTAACCATAACCCAAACCTAAACCCAAACCCTAACCCTAATCGTAACCCTAACCCTAACCCGAATCCTAGTCCTAAACCTAACCCTAACCCTAACCGTAACCCTAACCCTAACCTTCATCCTTACCCAAACCCAAACTCTAAACCAAACTCTAATCGGAACCCTAATCCTAAAACTAATCCTAACCCTAACCATAACCATAACCCTAATCCAACACCTCACGCTAACCCTATCTCTAACCTAAACCCTAACCTAAACCTAACTCTAAACCAAACCCAAACACTAACCCTAACCCTAACTCTAACGCAAACCCTAACCTAACCCTAAACCTATCCCTAATTCAAACCCTAACTCTAACACTAACCCAAAATCTAACCCTAACCCTAACACAAACCATAACCCAAATAATAACCCTAACCCTACCACTAACCCTAAACCTAACCTTAACCCTAACCATAATTCTAACCCTAACCCGAACCCTAACACTAAACCTAACCCTAACCCTAACCCAAACCCAAACCCTAATCTTAACACAAACCCTAAACCTAATCCTAACCCTAACCCTAACCCTAACCCAACCCCTAACCCTAACCCTAATCCTAAACCAAACCCTAACCCTAACCCTAATCCTAACCCTAATGCTAACCCGAAACCTAACCCTACACTAACCCTCGTCCTAACCCTAACCCTAACCCTAACCCTAAACCTAACCTTAACCCTAACCATAATTCTAACCCTAACCCGAACCCTAACCCTAACCCAAACCCTAACCCTAACCCTAATCTTAACCTTAATGCTAACCCTAAACCTAACCCTAACACTAACCCTAGTACTAACCCTAACCCTAACCCAAACCCTAACACTAACCCTAACCCTAACCCTAACCCTAAATCAAACCCTAAACCTAACCCTAACCCTAACTTTAACCCTAACCCTAACCCTAACTGAAACACTAATCCTAAACCTAACCCTAACCCTAATCCTAACCCTAAACCTAATTCAAACTCAAACCCTAACCCTAATCCTAACACGAACCCAAACCCTAAACCTAACCCTAAACCTAGCCCAAAACATAACCCAAACCGAAACCCTAACCCTAACCCTAAACTGTAACCCTAACACTTACCCTAACCATAACAAAAACCTAAACCCAAACCCTAACCCTAATCCTAACCCTAACCCTAACCCTAATCCTAGTCCTAACCCTAACCCTAACCCTAACCCTAACCCTAACCTTAACCCTTACCCAAACCAAACTCTAAACCTAACTCTAATCGGAACCCTAACCCTAACCCTAACCCTAACGCTAACTCTAAACATAACCCTAACGCTAACCGTAAAGCTAAACCTAACCCTAACCCTAACCCTAACCCTAACCCTAAACCTAACCAAACCTAAATCCTAACCCAAACCCTAATCCTAACCCTAATCCTAACACTAAACCTAACCGAAAACCTAAACCCCAAACGTAATCCTAACCCTAACCCTAACCCTAAAACAAAACCTAACCCTAAACGTAACTTTAACCCAAACTCTAACCCTAACCCTAAACCAAACCCTAGTTTTAACACAAACCCTAACCCTAATCGTAACCCTAAACGTAACCCTAACTCAAACGTTAAACCTAATCCTAACCCTAACCCAAACCCTCACCCTAACCCTAACTCTAACCCAAACCCTAACCTAAACCTAACTCTAAACCAAACCCAAACCCTAAACCTAACCCTAACTCTAACCCAAACCCTAACCTAACCCTAAACCTAACCCTAACTCAAACCCTCACTCTAACACTAACCCAAACCGTAACCCTAACCCTAACACAAACCATAACCCAAATAATAAACCTAATCCTAACCCTAACACTAACCCTCATCCTTATCCTAACCCTAACCCTAACCCTAACCCTAATTCTAATCCTAACCCTAACCCTAACCCTAAACCTAACCCAAACCCAAACCCTAATCTTAACACAAACCCTAACCCTAATCCTAACCCAAACCCT
>JAJHUQ010000036.1:295000-307500 GCA_035773235.1 Eospalax fontanierii | reverse complement strand
ACCCTAACCCTAACACTAACCCTAAACCGTAACCCTAACACTTACCCTAATCATAACCCAAACCTAAACCCAAACCCTAACCCTCATCCTAACCCTAACCCTAACCCTAATCCTAGTCCTAACCCTAACCCTAACCCTAACCCTAAACCTAACCTTAACCCTTACCCAAACCCAAACTCTAAACCAAACTCTAATCGGAACCCTAATCCTAATCCTAATCCTAACCCTAACCCTAACCATAACCCTAATCCAACACCTCACGCTAACCCTATCTCTAACCTAAACCCTAATCTAAACCTAACTCTAAACCAAACCCAAACCCTAACCCTAACCCTAACTCTAACGCAAACCCTAACCTAACCCTAACTGAAACACTAATCCTAAACCTAACCCGAACCCTAATGCTAACCCTAAACCTAATTCAAACTCAAACCCTAACCCTAATCCTAACCCGAACCCGAACCCAAACCCTAACCCTAACCCTAAACCTAACCCAAAACATAACCGAAACCGAAACCTTAACCCTATCCCTAACCCTAACCCTAAACCCTAACCCTAACACTTACCCTAATCATAACCCAAACCTAAACCCAAACCCTAACCCTAATCCTAACCCTAACCCTAAGCCTAATCCTAGTCCTAACCCTAACCCTAACCCTAACCCTAACCCTTACCCTAACCCTAACCTTAACCCTTACCCAAACCCAAACTCTAAACCAAACTCTAATCGGAACCCTAACGCTAACCCTAATCCTAACCCTAACCTTAACCATAACCCTAATCCAACACCTCACGCTAACCCTATCTCTAACCTAAACCCTAACCTAAACCTAACTCTAAACCAAACCCAAACCCTAACCCTAACCCTAACTCTAACCCAAACCCTAACCTAACCCTAAACCTATCATTAATTCAAACCCTAGCTCTAACACTAACCCAAACCGTAACCCTAAACCTAACACAAACCATAACCCAAATAATAACCCTAACCCTAACCCTAACCCTAACCCTAACCCTAACCCTAACCCTAACCCTAACCCTAACCATAATTCTAACCCTAACCCGAACACTAACCCTAACCCTAATCCTAACCCTAACCCAAAACCAAACCCTAATCTTAACACAAACCCTAACCCTAATCCTTACCCTAACCCTAACCCTAACCCAAACCCTAACCCTAACCCTAATCCTAAACCAAACCTTAATCCTAACCCTAACCCTAACCCTAATCCTAACCCTAACCCTAACCCTAACCCTAACCCTAACCCTAACCCTAACCCTAACCATAATTCTAACCCTAACCCGAACACTAACCCTAACCCTAATCCTAACCCTAACCCAAAACCAAACCCTAATCTTAACACAAACCCTAACGCTAATCCTTACCCTAACCCTAACCCTAACCCTAACCCTAACCGTAACCCTAACCCAAACCCTAACCCTTACCCTAACCCTAACCCTAACCCTAACCCAAATCCTAACCCTAACCCTAATCCTAACCCTAATGCTAACCCTAAACCTAACCCTAACACTAACCCTAGTCCTAACCCTAACCCTAACCCAAACCCTAACACTAACCCTAACCCTAACCCTAACCCTAAATCAAACCTAAACCTAACCCTAACCCTAACCTTAACCCTAACCCTAACCCTAACTGAAACACTAATCCTAAACCTAACCCTAACCTTAATGCTAACCATAAACCTAATTCAAACTCAAACCCTAACCCTAATCCTAATCCAAACCCAAACCCTAACCCTGACCCTAAAACTAGCCCAAAACATAACCCAAACCAAAACCCTAACCCTAACCCTAACACTAACCCTAAACTGTAACCCTAACACTTACCGTAACCATAACCCAAACCTAAACCCAAACCCTAACCCTAACCCTAACCCTAACCCTAACCCTAACCCTAACCCAAACCCGAACCCTAACCCTAACCCTAACCCAAACCCTAACCCTAACCCTAACCCTAAGCCTAACCAAAACCCTAACCCTAACCCTAATCCTAACCCTTATGCTAACCCTAAACCTAACCCAAACACTAACCCTAGTCCTAACCCTAACCCTAACCCAAACCCGAACACTAACCCTAACCCTAACCCTAACCCTAATTCAAACCCTAAACCTAACCCTAACCCTAACCCGAACCCAAACTCTAACCCTAACCCTAACCCTAACTGAAACACTAATCCTAAAACTAACCCGAACCCTAATGCTAATCCTAAACCTAATTCAAACTCAAACCCTAACCCTAATTCTAACCCGAACTCAAACCCTAACCCTAACCCTAAACCTAACCCAAAACAAAACCAAACCGAAACCCTAACCCTAACCCTAACCCTAACCCTAAACCCTAACCCTAACACTTACCCTAAACATAACCCAAACCTAAACCCAAACCCTAACCCTAATCCTAACCCTAACCCTAACCCTAATCCTAGTCCTAACCCTAACCCTAACCCTAACCCTAACCCTAACCCTAACCCTAACCCAAAACTTAACCGAAAACTTAAACCTAACCGTAATCCTAAACCAAACCCTAACCCTAACACTAACTCTAACCCTAACCCTAACCCTAACACTAACACACACGCTAACCCTAACCCTAACCCAAAACATAAACCTAACCCTAAACCAAACCCTAACCGTATCCCAATCCCTAAACCTAACCCTAAACCTAAACTTAACCCCTAACCCCTAACCCCAAACACTAACCCAAACCCTAACCCTAACCCTAACCCTAACCCTAACCTTAAACCTAAACCTAGTCCTAACCCTAACCCTAACCCTAACCCTAACCCTAACCTTAACCTTACCCAAACCCAAACTCTAAACCTAACTCTAATCGGAACCCTAACCCTAACCCTAATCCCAACCCTAACCCTAACCATAACCCTAATCCAACACCTCAACCTAACCCTAACTCTATCCCAAACCCTAACCTAACCCTAACTCTAAACCAAACCCAAACCCTAACACTAACCCTAACTCTAACCCAAACCCTAACCTAACCCTAAACCTAACTCTAACTCAAACCCTAATTCTAACACTAACCCAAACACTAACCCTAACCCTAACTCAAACCATAACCCAAATAATAACCCTAATCCTAAACCTAACCCTAACCCTACTCCTTATCCTAACCCTAACCCTAATTCTAACCCTAACCCTAACCTTAATTCTAACCCTAACCCTAACCCTGACCCAAAACCTAATCCTAAACCTAACCCTAAACTTAATCTTAACACTAACCCTAACCCTAACACTAACCCAGATTCAAACCTAACCCTAACCCAAACCCTAACCCTAACCCTAAACCTAACCCAAAACCTAACCCTAACCCTAATCCTAACCCTAATGATAACCGTAAACCTAACTCAACCACAAACCCTAACCCTAAGCCTAACCCTAACCCAAACCCTAACCCTAACCCTAACCCTAACACTAACTAAAATCCTAACACTAACCCAACCCGAACGCAAACCCTACCCCTAACACCAAAATTAAACGAAAACCTAAACCTAACCGTAATCCTAAACCAAACCCTAACCCTAACACTAACCCTAACCCTAATCCTAACCCTAACCCTAACCCTAACCCAAACCCAAACCCTAACCCTAACCCCAACCCAAACCCTAACCCGAACCCTAACCCTAAGCCTAACCCAAACCCTAACCCTAACCCTAATCCTAACATAATGCTAACCCTAAACCTAACCCAAACACTAACCCTAGTCCTAACCCTAACCCTAACCCAAACATTAACACGAACCCTAACCCTAACCCAAACCCTAAATCAAACCCTAAACCTAACCCTAAACCTAACCCGAACCCAAACTCTAACCCTAACCCTAACCCTAACTGAAACACTAATCCTAAACCTAACCCGAACCCTAATGCTAACCCTAAACCTAATTCAAACTCAAACCCTAACCCTAATCCTAACCCGAACTCAAACCCTAACCCTAACCCTAAACCTAACCCAAAACATAACCCAAACCGAAACCCTAACCCTAACCCTAACCCTAACCCTAAACCCTAAACCTAACACTTTCCCTAATCATAACAAAAACCTAAACCCAAACCCTAACCCTAATCCTAAGCCTAAACCTAACCCTAATCCTAGTCCTAATCCTAAACCTAACCCGAACCCTAACCCTAACCCTAACCCTAACCCTAACCCAAACCCAAACCCTACTCTTAACACAAACCCTAACCCTAATCCTAACCCTAACCCTAACCCTTACCCAAACCCTAACCCTAACCCTAATCCTAAACCAAACCCTAACCCTAAACCTAACCCTAACACTAATCCTAACCCTAATGCTAACCCTAAACCTAACCCTAACACTAAGCCTCGTCCTAACCCTAACCCTAATCCTAACAGTAACCCTAACCCAAACCCTAACCCTAACCCTAACCCTAACCCTAACCCTAACCCTAACCCAAACCCTAACCCTAACCCTAATCTTAACCTTAATGCTAACCCTAAACCTAACCCTAACACTAACCTTAGTACTAACCCTAACCCTAACCCAAAACCTAACACTAACCCTAACCCTAACCCTAACCCTAAATCAAACCCTAAACCTAACCCTAACCCTAACTTTTACCCTAACCCTAACCCTAACTGAAACACTAATCCTAAACCTAACCCTAACCCTAATGCTAACCCTAAACCTAATTCAAACTCAAACTCTAACCCTAATCCTAACCTGAACCCAAACCCTAACTCTAACCCTAAACCTAGCCCAAAATATAACCCAAACCGATACCCTAACCCTAACCCTAACCCTAACCCTAAACTGTAACCCTAACACTTACCCTAACCTTAACCCAAACCTAAACCCAAACCCTAACCCTAATCCTAACCCTAACCCTAACCCTAATCCTAGTCCTAAACCTAACCCTAACCCTAACCCTAACCCTAACCCTAACCTTAACCCTTACCCAAACCCAAACTCTAAACCTAACTATAATCGGAACCCTAACCCTAACCCTAACCCTAACACTAACCCTAAACATAACCCTAAACCTATACGTAAAGCTAAAACTAACCATAACCCTAACCCTAACCCTAAACCTAACCAAACCTAAACCCTAACCCAAACCCTAATCCTAACCCTAATCCTAACACTAAACCTAACCGAAAACCTAAACCCTAAACCTAATTCTAACCCGAACCCAAACCCTAACCCAAACCCTAAACCTAAACCAAAATATAACGCAAACCGAAACCCTAACCCTAACCCTAAACCTAACCCTAAACCCTAACCCTAACACTTACCCTAACCATAACCCAAACCTAAACCCAAACCCTAACCCTAATCCTAACCCTAACACTAACCCTAATCCTAGTCCGAAACCTAACCCTAACCCTAACCGTAACCCTAACCCTAACCTTAACCCTTACCCAAACCCAAATCTAAACCTAAATCTAATCGAAACCCTAACCCTAACCCTAATTCTAACCCCAACCCTAACCATAACCCTAATCCAACACCTCACCCTAACCCTAACTCTAACCCAAACCCTAACCTAAACCTAACTCTAAACCAAACCCAAACCCTAAACTTATCCCTAACTCTAACCCAAACCCTAACCTAACCCTAAACCTAACCCTAACTCAAACCCTCACTCTAACACTAACCCAAACCGTAACCCTAACCCTAACACAAACCATAACCCATATAATAACCCTAATCCTAACCCTAACACTAACCCTCATCCTTATCCTAACCCTAACCCTAACCCTAACCCTAATTCTAACCCTAACCCTAACCCTAACCCTAACCCTAACCCTAACCCAAACCAAAACCCTAATCCTCACACAAACCCTAACCCTAATCCTAACATTAACCCTAACCCTACCCCAAACCCTAACGCTAACCCTAACCCTAACCCAAAGCCTAACCCTAACCCTAACCCTAACCCTAACCCTAACCCTAACCCAAACCCTAACCCTAACCCTCATCCTAACCCTAATCCTAACCCTAAACCTAACCCTAACACTAACCCTAGTCCTAACCCTAACCCTAACCCAAACACTTACACTAACCCTAAGCCTAACCCTAACCCTAAATCAAACCCTAACCCTAACCCTAACCCGAACCCAAACCCTAACCCTAACCCTAACCCTAACTGAAATACTTATCCTAAACCTAACCCTAACCCTAATGCTAACACTAAACCTAATTCAAACTCAAACCCTAACCCTAATCCTAACCCTAAACCTAACCTTAACCCTTACCCAAACCCAAACTCTAAACATAACTCTAATCGGAACCCTAATCCTAAACCTAATCCTAACCCTAACCCTAACCATAACCCTAATCCAACATCTCACGCTAACCCTATCTCTAACCTAAACCGTAACCTAAACCTAACTCTAAACCAAACCCAAACCCTAACCCTAACCCTAACTCTAACCCAAACCCGAACCTAACCCTAAACCGATCACTAATTCAAACCCTAACTCTAACACTAACCCAAACCCTAACCCTAACCCTAACACAAACCATAACCCAAATATTAACCCTAACCCTAACCCTAACCCTAACCATAACCATAACCATAACCATAATTCTAACCCTAACCCGAACCCTAACCCTAACCCTAATCCTAACCCTAACCCAAACCCAAACCCTAATCTTAACACAAACCCTAACCCTAACCCTAATCCTAACCGAAACCCTAATCCTAACCCTAACCCTAACCCTAATCCTAACCCTAATGCTAACCCTAAACCTAACCCTAACACTAACCCTCTTCCTAACCCTAACCCTAACCCTAACCCTAACCGTAACCCTAACCCAAACACTAACCCTTACCCTAACCCTAACCCTAACCCTAACCCAAATCCTAACCCTAAACCTAATCCTAACCCTAATGCTAACCCTAAACCTAACCCTAACACTAACCCTAGTCCTAACCCTAACCCTAACCCAAACCCTAACACTAACCCTAACCCTAACCCTAACCCTAAATCAAACCCTAAACCTAACCCTAACCCTAACCTTAACCCTAACCCTAACCCTAACTGAAACACTAATCCTAAACCTAACCCTAAACTTAATGCTAACCATAAACCTAATTCAAACTCAAACCCTAACCCTAATTCTAATCCAAACCCAAACCCTAACCCTAACCCTAAATCTAGCCCAAAACATAACCCAAACCAAAACCCTAACCCTAACCCTAAACCTAACTCTAAACTGTAACCCTAACACTTACCCTAACCATAACCCAAACCTAAACCCAAACCCTAACCCTAACCCTAACCCTAACCCTAACCCTAACCCTAACCCGAACCCGAACCCTAACCCTAACCCTAACCCAAACCCTAACCCTAACCCTAACCCTAAGCCTAACCCAAACCCGAACCCTAACCCTAATCCTAACCCTTATGCTAACCCTAAACCTAAACCAAACACTAACCCTAGTCCTAACCCTAACCCTAACCCAAACCCAAACACTAACTCTAACCCTAACCCTAAATCAAACCCTAAACCTAACCCTAAACCTAACCCGAACCCAAACTCTAACCCTAACCCTAACCCTAACTGAAACACTAATCCTAAACCTAACCCGAACCTTAATGCTAATCCTAAACCTAATTCAAACTCAAACCCTAACCCTAATTCTAACCCGAACTCAAACCCTAACCCTAACCCTAAACCTAACCCAAAACAAAACCAAACCGAAACCCTAACCCTAACCCTAACCCTAACCCTAAACCCTAACCCTAACACTTACCCTAAACATAACCCAAACCTAAACCCAAACCCTAACCCTAATCCTAACCCTAACCCTAACCCTAATCCTAGTCCTAATCCTAACCCTAACCCTAACCCTAACCCTAAGCCTAACCTTAACCCTTACCCAAACCCAAACTCTAAACCAAACTCTAATCGGAACCCTAATCCTAACCCTAATCCTAACCCTAACCATAACCATAACCCTAATCCAACACCTCATGCTAACCCTATCTCTAACCTAAACCCTAACCTAAACCTAACTCTAAACCAAACCCAAACCCTAACCCTAACCCTAACTCTAACGCAAACCCTAACCTAACCTTAACTGAAACACTAATCCTAAACCTAACCCGAACACTAATGCTAACCCTAAACCTAATTCAAACTCAAACCCTAACCCTAATCCTAACCCGAACCCAAACCCTAACCCTAACCCTAATCCTAACCCAAAACATAACCAAAACCGAAACCTTAACCCTATCCCTAACCCTAACCCTAAACCCTAACCCTAACACTTACCCTAATTATAACCCAAACCTAAACCCAAACCCTAACCCTAATCCTAACCCTAACCTAACCCTAATCCTAGTACTAACCCTAACCCTAACCCTAACCCTAACCCTAATCCTAACCCAAAACATAACCAAAACCGAAACCTTAACCCTAACCCTAACCCTAACCCTAACCCTAACCCTAACCCTAACTCTAATCGGAACCCTAAACCTAACCCTAATCCTAACCCTAACCCTAACCATAACCCTAATCCAACACCTCACGCTAACCCTATCTCTAACCTAAACCCTAACCTAAACCTAACTCTAAACCAAACCCAAACCCTAACCCTAACCCTAACTCTAACCCAAACCCTAACCTAACCCTAAACCTATCACTAATTCAAACCCTAACTCTAACACTAACCCAAACCCTAACCCTAACCCTAACACAAACCATAACCCAAATAATAACCCTAACCCTAACCCTAACCCTAACCCTAACCATAACCATAACCATAACCATAATTCTAACACTAACCCGAACCCTAACCCTAACCCTAATCCTAACCCTAACCCAAACCCAAACCCTAATCTTAACACAAACCCTAATCCTAACCCTAACCCTAACCCTAATCCTAACCCTAATGCTAACCCTAAACCTAACCGTAACACTAACCCTCTTCCTAACCCTAACCCTAACCATAACCCTAACCCTAACCCTAACCGTAACCCTAACCCAAACCCTAACCCTTACCCTTACCCTAACCCTAAACCTAACCCAAATCCTAACCCTAACCCTAATCCTAACCCTAATGCTAACCCTAAACCTAACCCTAACACTAACCCTAGTCCTAACCCTAACCCTAACCCAAACCCTAACCCTAACCCTAATCCTAACCCTAATGCTAACCCTAAATCTAACCCTAACACTAACCCTAGTCCTAACCCTAACCCTAACCCAAACCCAAACACTAACCCTAACCCTAACCCTAACCCTAAATCAAACCCTAAACCTAACCCTAACCCTAACCTTAACCCTAACCCTAACCCTAACTGAAACACTCATCCTAAACCTAACCCTAAACTTAATGCTAACCATAAACCTAATTCAAACTCAAACCCTAACCCTAATCCTAATCCAAACCCAAACCCTAACCCTAACCCTAAATCTAGCCCAAAACATAACCCAAACCAAAACCCTAACCCTAACCCTAACCCTAACCCTAAACTGTAACCCTAACACTTACCCTAACCATAACCCAAACCTAAACCCAAACCCTAACCCTAACCCTAACCCTAACCCTAACCCTAACCCGAACCCGAACCCTAACCCTAACCCTAACCCTAAGCCTAACCCAAACCCTAAACCTAACCCTAATCCTAACCCTTATGCTAACCCTAAACCTAACCCAAACACTAAACCTAGTCCTAACCGTAACCCTAACCCAAACCCAAACACTAACCCTAACCCTAACCCTAAATCAAACCCTAAACCTAACCCTAAACCTAACCAGAACCCAAACTCTAACCCTAACCCTAACCCTAACTGAAACACTAATCCTAAACCTAACCCGAACCCTAATGCTAATCCTAAACCTAATTCAAACTCAAACCCTAACACTAATCCTAACCCGAACTCAAACCCTAACCCTAACCCTAAACCTAACCCAAAACAAAACCAAACCGAAACCCTAACTCTAACCCTAACCCTAACCCTAAACCCTAACCCTAACACTTACCCTAAACATAACCCAAACCTAAACCCAAACCCTAACCCTAATCCTAACCCTTACCCTAACCCTAATCCTAGTCCTAACCCTAACCCTAACCCTAACCCTTAACCAAACCCAAACTCTAAACCAAACTCTAATCGGAACCCTAATCCTAACCCTAATCCTAACCCTAACCCTAAACATAACCCTAATCCAACACCTCACGCTAACCCTATCTCTAACCTAAACCCTAACCTAAACCTAACTCTAAACCAAACCCAAACCCTAACCCTTACCCTAACCCTAACCCTAACGCTAACCCAAATCCTAACCCTAACCCTAATCCTAACCCTAATGCTAACCCTAAACCTAACCCTAACACTAACCCTATTCCTAACCCTAACCCTAACCCAAACCCTAACACTAACCCTAACCCTAACCCTAACCCTAAATCAAACCCTAATCTTAACACAAAGATCTAACCCTAACCCTAAACCCTAAACCTAACCCTAACCCTAAACTTAACCCCAATCCTAACCCTAACTGAAACACTAATCCTAAACCTAACCCTAACCTTAATGCTAACCATAAACCTATTTCAAACTCAAACCCTAACCCTAATCCTAATCCAAACCCAAACCCTAACCCTAACCCTAAATTTAGCCCAAAACATAACCCAAAACAAAACCCTAACCCTAACCCTAACCCTAATTTGTAACCCTAACACTTACCCTAACCATAACCCAAACCTAAACCCAAACCCTAACCCTAACCCTAACCCTAACCCTAACCCTAACCCCAACCCAAACCCAAACCCTAATCTTAACACAAACCCTAACCCTAATCCTAACCCTAACCCTAACCCTAACCCACACCCTAACCCTAACCCTAACCTAACCAAAACCCTAACCCTAACCCTAACCCTAAACCTAACCCAAACCCTAACCCTAACCCTCATCCTAACCCTAATGCTAACCCTAAACCTAACCCTAACACTAACCCTAGTCCTAACCCTAACCCTAACCCAAACCCTTACATTAACCCTAAGCCTAACCCTAACCCTAAATCAAACCCTAACCCTAACCCTAACCCGAACCCAAACCCTAACCCTAACCCTAACCCTAACTGAAATACTTAACCTAAACCTAACCCTAACCCTAATGCTAACCCTAAACCTAATTCAAACTCAAACCCTAACCCTATTCCTAAGCCGAACACAAACCCTAAACCTAACCCTAAACCTAACTCAAAATATAACCCAAACCGAAACCCTAACCCTAAGCCTAAATCTAACCCGAAACCCTAACCCTAACACTTACCCTAACCATAACCCCAACCTAAACACAAACCCTAACCCTAATCCTAACCCTAACCCTAACCCTAACCCTAACCCTAACCCTAACCCTAAACCAAACCCTAATCTTAACACAAACCCTAACCCTAATCCTAACCCTAACCGTAACCCTAACTCAAACGTTAACCCTAACCCTAACTCTCACCCAAACCCTAACCCTAACCCTAACCGTAACCCAAACCCTAACACTAACCCTAACCCTAACCCTAACCCTAAATCAAAACCTAAACCTAATCCTAAACCTAAGCCGAACCCAAACCCTAACCCTAACCCTAACCCTAACTGAGACACTAATCCTAAACCTAACCCGAACCCTAATGCTAACCCTAAACTTAATTCAAACTCAAACCCTAACCCTAATCCTAACCCGAACCCAAACCCTAACCCTAAACCTAAATCTAAACCAAAGCAAAGCCCAAACAGAAACCCTAACCCTAACCCTAACCCTAATCCTAAACCCTAACCCTAACACTTACCCTAATCATAACCCAAACCTAAACCCAAACCCTAACCCTAATCCTAACCCTAACCCTAACCCTAATCCTAGTCCTAACCCTAACCCTAACCCTAACCCTAACCCTAACCTTATCCCTTCCCAAACCCAAACTCTAAACCAAACTCTAATCGGAACACTAACCCTAACCCTAATCCTAACCCTAACCCTAACCATAACCCTAATCCAACACCTCACGCTAACCCTATCTCTAACCTAAACCCTAACCTAAACCTAACTCTAAACCAAACCCAAACCATAACCCTAACCCTAACTCTAACCCAAAACCGAACCTAACCCTAAACCGATCACTAATTCAAACCCTAACTCTAACACTAACCCAAACCCTAACCCTAACCCTAACGCAAACCATAACCCAAATAATAACCCTAACCCTAACCCTAACCCTAACCATAACCATAACCATAATTCTAACCCTAACCCGAACCCTAACCCTAACCCTAATCCTAAACCTAACCTAAACCCAAACCCTAATCTTAACACAAACCCTAACCCTAATCCTTACCCTAACCCTAACCCTAACCCAAACCCTAACCCTAACCCTAATCCTAACCCAAACCCTAATCCTAACCCTAACCCTAACCCTAATCCTAACCCTAATGCTAACCCTAAACCTAACCCTAACACTAACCCTCTTTCTAACCCTAACCCTAACCCTAACCCT
>JAJHUQ010000036.1:285000-290000 GCA_035773235.1 Eospalax fontanierii | reverse complement strand
CCTAACCCTAACCCAAACCCTAACACTAACCATAACCCTAACCCTAACCCTAACTCAAACCCTATCCCTAACCCTAACTCGAACCCAAACCCTAACCCTAACCCTAAACCTAACCCAAAACCTAAACCAAACCCTAACACTACCCCTAAACCAAACCCTAAATCTAACCCTAACCCTAAACCTAATCCAAACTCTAACCCTAACCCTAACACAAACCCTAACGCTAACCCTAATTCTAAATGAAACCCAAACCCTACCACTAACCCTAACCCAAACCCTAACGATAACCCTAAACCTAAACCTATCCCCTAACCCTAAACCTAACCCTAACCCTAAACCTAACCCTTACCCAAAACCTAACCCTAACCCTAAACCTAACTGAAACACTAATCCTAAAACTAACCCTAACCCTAATGCTACCCCTAAACCTGATTCAAACTCAAACCCTACCCCTAATCCTAACCCGAACCCAAACCCTAACCCTAACCCTAAACCTAACCCAAAACATAACCCAAACTGAAACCCTAACCCTAACCCTATCCCTAACCCTAACCCTAAACAGTAACCCTAACCCTAACCCTAACCCTCATCCTTATCCTAACCCTAACCCTAACCCAAATTCTAACACTAACCGTAACCCTAACCCAAAACCTAACCCTAACCCTAACCCTAACCATAATATTAACACTAACCCTAACCCCAACACTAACCCAGATTCAAACCTAACCCTAACCCAAACCCTAACCCTAAACCTAACCCTAACCCAAACCCTAACTCTAACCCTAATCCTAACCCTAATGCTAACCCTAAACCTAACTCAAACTCAAACCCTAATCCTAAGCCTAACCCTAACTCAAACCCTAACCCTAACCCTAACCCTAACCCTAACCCTAACTAAAACCCTATCACTAACACAACCCGAACGCAAACCCTAACCCTAACCCGAAACTTAACCGAAAACTTAAACCTAACCGTAATCCTAAACCAAACCCTAACCCTAACACTAACTCTAACCCTAACCCTAACCCTAACGCTAACCCACACGCTAACCCTAACCCTAACGCAAAACCTAAACCTAACCCTAAACCTAACCCTAACCGTAACCCAATCCCTAACCCTAACCCTAAACCTAAACTTAACCCCTAACCCCTAACCCCAAACCCTAAACCAAACGCTGACCCTAACCCTAACCCTAACCTTAAACCTAAACCTAGTCCTAACCCTAACCCTTACTCTTACCCTTACCCTAACCCTAACCTTAACCCTTACCCAAACCCAAACTCTAAACCTAACTCTAATTGGAACCCTAACCCTAACCCTAATCCTACCCCTAACCCTAACCATAACCCTAATCCAACACCTCATTCTAACCCTAACTCTATCCCAAACCCTAACCTAACCCTAACTCTAAACCAAACCCAAACCCTAACACTAAGCCTAACTCTAACCCAAACCCTAACCTAACCCTAAACCTAACTCTAACTCAAACCCTAATTCTAACACTAACCCAAACACTAACCCTAACCCTAACTCAAACCATAACCCAAATAATAACCCTAATATTAACCTAACCCTAACCCTAGTCCTCATCCTAACCCTAACCGTAATTCTAACCCTAACCCTAACCCTAATTCTAACCCTAACCCTAACCCTGACCCAAAACCTAATCCTAAACCTAACCCTAAACTTAATCTTAACACTAACCCTAACCCTAACACTAACCCAGATTCAAACCTAACCCTAACCCAAACCCTAACCCTAACACTAAACCTAACCCAAAACCTAACCCTAACACTAATCCTAACCCTAATGATAACCTAAACCTAACTCAAACACAAACCCTAACCCTAAGCCTAACCCTAACCCAAACCCTAACACTAACCCTAACCCTAACCCTAACTAAAACCCTAACACTAACCCAACCCGAACGCAAACCCTAACCCTAACCCGAAACTTAACCGAAAACCTAAACCTAACCGTAATCCTAAACCAAACCCTAACCCTAACACTAACCCTAACCCTAATCCTAACCCTAACCCTAACCTTAACCCAAACCCGAACCCTAACCCTAACCCTAACCCTAACCCAAACCCTAACCCTAACCCTAACCCTAAGCCTAACCCAAACCCTAACCCTAACCCTAATCCTAACCCTAATGCTAACCCTAAACCTAACCCAAACACTAACCCTAGTCCTAACCCTAACCCTGACCCAAACCCTAACACTAACCCTAACCCTAACCCTAACCCTAAATCAAACCCTAAACGTAACCCGAACCCAAAATCTAACCCTAACCCTAACCCTAACTGAAACACTAATCCTAAACCTAACCCGAACCCAAACTCTAACCCTAACCCTAACCCTAACTGAAACACTAATCCTAAACCTAACCCGAACCCTAATGCTAACCCTAAACCTAATTCAAACTCAAACCCTAACCCTAATCCTAACCCGAGCTCAAACCCTAACCCTAACCCTAAACCTAACCCAAAACATAACCCAAATCATAACCCTAACCCTAACCCTAACCCTAACCCTAAACCCTAACCCTAACACTTAACCTAATCAAAACCCAAACCTAAACCCAGACCCCAAACCTAATCCTAACCCTAACCCTAACCCTAATCCTAGTCCTAACACTAACCCTAACCCAAACCCTAACCCTAACCTTAACCCTTACCCAAACCCAAACTCTAAACCAAACTCTAATCGGAACCCTAATCCTAACCCTAAGCCTAACCCTAAGCCTAACCATAACCCTAATCCAACACCTCACCCTAAACCTATCTCTAACCTAAACCCTAACCTAAACCTAACTCTAAACCAAACCCAAACCCTAACCCTAACCCTAACTCTAACGCAAACCCTAACCTACCCCTAAACCTATCCCTAATTCAAACCCTAACTCTAACACTAACCCAAAATCTAACCCTAACCCTAACACAAACCATAACCCAAATAATAACCCTAACCCTACCCCTAACCCTAAACCTAACCTTAACCCTAACCATAATTCTAACCCTAACCCTAACCCTAACCCAAACCCTAACCCTAACCCTAACCCTAACCCAAACCCTAACCGTAACCCTAACCCTAAACCTAACACAAACCCTAACCCTAACCCTCATCCTAACCCTAATGCTAACCCTAAAACTAACCCTAACACTAACCCTAGTCCTAACCCTAACCCTAACCCAAACCCTTACAGTAACCCTAAGCCTAACCCTAACCCTAAATGAAACCCTAACCCTAACCCTAACCCTAAACCGAACCGAAACCCTAACCCTAACCCTAACCCTAACTGAAATACTTAACCTAAACCTAACCCTAACCCTAATGCTAACCCTAAACCTAATTCAAACTTAAACCCTAACACTAATCCTAACCCTAAACCTTACCTTAACCCTTACCCAAACCCAAACTCTAAACATAACTCTAATCGGAACCCTAACCCTAACCCTAATCCGAACCCTAACCCTAACCATAACCCTAATCCAACACCTCACCCTAACCCTAACTCTAACCCAAAGACTAACCTAACCCTAACTCTAAACCAAACCCAAAACCGTAACCCTAACCGTAACTCTAACCCTAACCCAAACCCTAACCCTAACCCTAATCCTAACCCTAATGCTAACCCTAAACCTAACCTAAACACTAACCCTAGTCCTAACCCTAACCCTAACCCAAACCCTAACACTAACCCTAACCCTAACCCTAACCCTAAATCAAACCCTAAACCTAACCCTAAACCTAACCCGAACCCAAACTCTAACCCTAACCCTAACCCTAACTGAAACACTAATCCTAAACCTAACCCGAACCCTAATGCTAACCCTAAACCTAATTCAAACTCAAACCCTAACCCTAATCCTAACCCGAACTCAAACCCTAACCCTAACCCTAAACCTAACCCAAAACATAACCCAAAACATAACCCTAACCCTAACCCTAACCCTAACCCTAAACCCTAACCCTAACACTTACCGTAATCATAACCCAAACCTAAACCCAAACCCCAACCCTAATCCTAACTTTAACCCTAACCCTAATCCTAGTCCTAACCCTAACCCTAACCCTAACCCTAACCTTAACCCTTACCCAAACCCAAACTCTAAACCAAACTCTAATCGGAACCCTAATCCTAACCCTAATCCTAACCCTAACCCTAACCATAACCCTAATCCAACACCTCACGCTAACCCTATCTCTAACCTAAACCCTAACCTAAACCTAACTCTAAACCAAACCCAAACCCTAATCCTAACCCTAACTCTAACGCAAACCCTAACCTAACCCTAAACCTATCCCTAATTCAAACCCTAACTTTAACACTAACCCAAAATCTAACCCTAACCCTAACACAAACCATAACCCAAATAATAACCCTAACCCTACCCCTAACCCTAAACCTAACCTTAACTCTAACCATAATTCTAACCCTAACCCGAACCCTAACCCTAACCCTAACCCTAACCCTAACCCAAACCCAAACCCTAATCTTAACACAAACCCTAACCCTAATCCTAACCCTAACCCTAACCCTAACCCTAACCCAAACCCTAACCCTAACCCTAATCCTAAACCAAACCCTAACCCTAACCCTAACCCTAACCCTAATCCTAACCCTAAGGCTAACCCTAAACCTAACCCTAACACTAACCCTCGTCCTAACCCTAACCCTAACCCTAACCCTAATCCTAACCGTAACCCTAACCCAAACCCTAACCCTAACCCTAACCCTAACCCTAACCCTAACCCAAACCCTAACCCTAACCCTAATCTTAACCCTAATGCTAACCCTAAACCTAACCCTAACACTAACCCTAGTACTAACCCTAACCCTAACCCAAACCCTAACACTAACCCTAACCCTAACCCTAACCCTAAATCAAACCCTAAACCTAACCCTAACCCTAACTTTAACCCTAACCCTAACCCTAACTGAAACACTAATCCTAAACCTAACCCTAACCCTAATGCTAACCCTAAACCTAATT
>JAJHUQ010000036.1:272500-275000 GCA_035773235.1 Eospalax fontanierii | reverse complement strand
TAACCCTAAACCTAATCCTAAACCAAACCCTAACCATAACCCTAACCCTAACCATAACCCTAACCCTAACCCTAACCCTAATCCTAACCCTAACCCTAACTAAAACCCTAACACTAACCCAACCCGAACGCAAACCCTAACCCTAACCCGAAACATAACCGAAAACCTAAACCTAACCGTAATCCTAAACCAAACCCTAACCCTAACACTAACCCTAACCCTAACCCTAACCCTAACCCTAACCCTAACCCTAAACCTATCCCTAATTCAAACCCTAACTCTAACACTAACCCAAAATCTAACCCTAAACCTAACACAAACCATAACCCAAATAATAACCCTAACCCTACCCCTAACCCTAAACCTAACCTTAACCCTAACCATAATTCTAACCCTAACCCGAACCCTAACCATAACCCTAACCGTTACCCAAACCCAAACCCTAATCTTAACTCAAACCCTAAGCCTAATCCTAACCCTAACCCAAACCCTAACCCTAACCCTAATCCTAAACCAAACCCTAACCATAACCCTAACCCTAACCCTAACCCTAATCCTAACCCTAATGCTAACCCTAAACCTAACCCTAAAACTAACCCTCGTCCTAACCCTAACCCTAACCCTAACCCTAATCCTAACCGTACCCCTAACCCAAACCCTAACCCTAACCCTAACCTAACCCTAAACCTAACCCAAACCCTAACCCTAACCCTAATCTTAACCCTAATGCTAACCCTAAACCTAACCCTAACACTAACCCTAGTACTAACCCTAACCCTAACCCAAACCCTAACACTAACCCTAACCCTAACCCTAACCCTAAATCAAACCCTAAACCTAACCCTAACCCTAACTTTAACCCTAAACCTAACCCTAACTGAAACACTAATCCGAAACCTAACCCTAACCCTAATGCTAACCCTAAACCTAATTCAAACTCAAACCATAACCCTAATCCTAACCCGAACCCAAACACTAACCCTAACCCTAAACCTAGCCCAAAACATAACTCTAACCGAAACCCTAACCCTAACCCTAACCCTAACCCTAAACTATAACCCTAACACTTACCCTAACCATAACCCAAACCTAAACCCAAACACTAACCCTAATCCTAACCCTAACCCTAACCCTAATCCTAGTCCTAAACCTAACCCTAACCCTAACCCTAACCCTAACCTTAACCCTTACCCAAACCCAAACTCTAAACCTAACTCTAATCGGAACCCTAACCCTAACCCTAACCCTAACCCTAATGCTAACCCTAAACATAACCCTAACCCTAACCGTAAAGCTAAACCTAACCATAACCCTAACCCTAACCCTAAACCTAACCAAACCTAAACCCTAACCCAAACTCTAACCCTAACCCTAATCCTAACACTAAACCTAACCGAAAACCTAAACCCTAACCTAAACCTAACCCTAACCCAAACCCTAAAACCAAACCTAACCCTAAACGTAACTTTAACCCAAACTCTAACCCTAACCCTAAACCAAACCCTAATCTTAACACAAACCATAACCCTAATCCTAACCCTAACCGTAACCCTAACTCAAACGTTAAACCTAACACTAACCCTAACCCAAACCCTAACCCTAACCCTAACCCTAACCGAAACCCAAACCCTAACCCTAACCCCAATCCTACAACTAATGCTAACCCTAAACCTAGCCCTAACCATAGTCGTAACCCTATCCCTAACCCTAACCCTAACACTAACCCTAACCCTAACCCTAACCCTAAATCAAACCCTAAACCTACCCTAACCCTAACCTTAACCTAACCCTAACCCTAACTGAAACACTAATCCTAAACCTAACCCTAACCCTAATGCGAAAACTTAACTTAATTCAAACTCAAACCCTAACCCTAATCCTAACCCGAACCCAAACCCTAACCCTAACCCTAATCCTAAACCAAAATATAACCCAAACCGAAACCTTAACCCTAACCCTAAACCTAACCCTAAACCCTAACCCTAACACTTACCCTAACCATAACCCAAACCTAAACCCAAACCCTAACCCTAATCCTAACCCTAACCCTAACCCTAATCCTAGTCCTAAACCTAACCCTAACCCTAACCGTAACCCTAACCCTAACCTTAACCCTTACCCAAACCCAAACTCTAAACCTAACTCTAATCGAAACCCTAACCCTAACCCTAATTCTAACCCTAATCCTAACCATAACCCTAATCCAACACCTCACGCTAACCCTATCTCTAACCTAAACCCTAACCTAAACCTAACTCTAAAAGAAACCCAAACCCTAACCCTAACCCTAACTCTAACCCAAACCCTAACCTAACCTTAAACCTATCACTAATTCAAACCCTAACTCTAACACTAACCCAAACCCCAACCCTAACCCTAACACAAACCATAACCCAAATAATAACCCTAACCCTAACCCTAACCCTAACCTTAACACTAACCATAATTCTAACCCTAACCCGAACCCTAACCCAAACCCTAACCCTAACTCTAATCCTAA
>JAJHUQ010000036.1:265000-270000 GCA_035773235.1 Eospalax fontanierii | reverse complement strand
AACACTAACCCTAACCCTAACCCTAACCCTAAATCAAACCCTAAACCTAACCCTAACCCTAACTTTAACCCTAAACCTAACCCTAACTGAAACACTAATCCTAAACCTAACCCTAACCCTAATGCTAACCCTAAACCTAATTCAAACTCAAACCATAACCCTAATCCTAACCCGAACCCAAACACTAACCCTAACCCTAAACCTAGCCCAAAACATAACTCTAACCGAAACCCTAACCCTAATCCTAACCCTAACCCTAAACTATAACCCTAACACTTACCCTAACCATAACCCAAACCTAAACCCAAACACTAACCCTAATTCTAACCCTAACCCTAACCCTAATCCTAGTCCTAAACCTAACCCTAACCCTAACCCTAACCCTAACCTTAACCCTTACCCAAACCCAAACTCTAAACCTAACTCTAATCGGAACCCTAACCCTAACCCTAACCCTAACCCTAATGCTAACCCTAAACATAACCCTAACCCTAACCGTAAAGCTAAACCTAACCATAACCCTAACCCTAACCCTAAACCTAACCAAACCTAAACCCTAACCCAAACTCTAACCCTAACCCTAATCCTAACACTAAACCTAACCGAAAACCTAAACCCTAACCTAAACCTAACCCTAACCCAAACCCTAAAACCAAACCTAACCCTAAACGTAACTTTAACCCAAACTCTAACCCTAACCCTAAACCAAACCCTAATCTTAACACAAACCATAACCCTAATCCTAACCCTAACCGTAACCCTAACTCAAACGTTAAACCTAACACTAACCCTAACCCAAACCCTAACCCTAACCCTAACCCTAACCGAAACCCAAACCCTAACCCTAACCCTAATCCTACAACTAATGCTAACCCTAAACCTAACCCTAACCCTAGTCGTAACCCTATCCCTAACCCTAACCCTAACACTAACCCTAACCCTAACCCTAACCCTAAATCAAACCCTAAACCTACCCTAACCCTAACCTTAACCTAACCCTAACCCTAACTGAAACACTAATCCTAAACCTAACCCTAACCCTAATGCGAAAACTTAACTTAATTCAAACTCAAACCCTAACCCTAATCCTAACCCGAACCCAAACCCTAACCCTAACCCTAATCCTAAACCAAAATATAACCCAAACCGAAACCTTAACCCTAACCCTAAACCTAACCCTAAACCCTAACCCTAACACTTACCCTAACCATAACCCAAACCTAAACCCAAACCCTAACCCTAATCCTAACCCTAACCCTAACCCTAATCCTAGTCCTAAACCTAACCCTAACCCTAACCGTAACCCTAACCCTAACCTTAACCCTTACCCAAACCCAAACTCTAAACCTAACTCTAATCGAAACCCTAACCCTAACCCTAATTCTAACCCTAATCCTAACCATAACCCTAATCCAACACCTCACGCTAACCCTATCTCTAACCTAAACCCTAACCTAAACCTAACTCTAAAAGAAACCCAAACCCTAACCCTAACCCTAACTCTAACCCAAACCCTAACCTAACCTTAAACCTATCACTAATTCAAACCCTAACTCTAACACTAACCCAAACCCCAACCCTAACCCTAACACAAACCATAACCCAAATAATAACCCTAACCCTAACCCTAACCCTAACCTTAACACTAACCATAATTCTAACCCTAACCCGAACCCTAACCCAAACCCTAACCCTAACTCTAATCCTAACCCAAACCCTAATCCTAACCCTAAACCTAAGCCTAATCCTAACAATAATGCTAACCCTAAACATAACCCTAACAATAACCCTCGTCCTAACCCTAAACCTAAACCTAACCCTAACCCTAACCGTAACCCTAACCCAAACCCTAACCCTAAACCTAACCCTAACCCTAACCCTAACCCTAACCCAAATCCTAACCCTAACCCTAATCCTAACCCTAATGCTAACCCTAAACCTAACCCTAACACTAACCCTAGTCCTAACCCTAACCCTAACCCAAACCCTAACACTAACCCTAACCCTAAATCAAACCCTAAACCTAACCCTAACCCTAACCTTAACCCTAACCCTAACCCTAACTGAAACACTAATCCTAAACCTAACCCTAACCTTAATGCTAACCATAAACCTAATTCAAACTCAAACCCTAACCCTAATCCTAATCCGAACCCAAACCCTAACCCTAACCCTAAATCTAGCCCAAAACATAACCCAAACCGAAACCCTAACACTAACACTAACCCTAACCCTAAACTGTAACCCTAACACTTACCCTAACCATAACCGAAACTAAACCCAAACCCTAACCCTAATCCTAACCCTGACCCTAACCCTAATCCTAGTCCTAACCCTAACCCTAACCCTAACCCTAACCTTAACCCTTAC
Organism: Eospalax fontanierii; assembly: GCA_035773235.1. Taxonomy (NCBI): domain Eukaryota; kingdom Metazoa; phylum Chordata; class Mammalia; order Rodentia; family Spalacidae; genus Eospalax; species Eospalax fontanierii. Next base: position 267,630 of record JAJHUQ010000036.1, on the reverse strand, counting down.
CCAAACCCAAACTCTAAACCTAACTCTAATCGGAAACCTAACCCTAACCCTAAACATAACGCTAACCCTAACCATAACCCTAACCCTAACCGTAAAGCTAAACCTAACCATAACCCTAACCCTAACCCTAAACCTAACCAAACCTAAACCCTAACCCAAACCCTAATCCTAACCCTAACCCTAACACTAAACCTAACCGAAAACCTAAACCCTAAACCTAATCCTAACCCTAACCCTAACCCTAAAACAAAACCTAATCCTAAACGTAACTTTAACCCAAACCCTAACCCTAACCCTAAATCAAACCCTAATCTTAACACAAACCCTAACCCTAATCCTAACCCTAACCGTAACCGTAACTCAAATGTTAACCCTAATCCTAACCCTAACCCAAACCCTAACCCTAACCCTAACCCTAACCCTAACCCAAACCCGAACCTTAACCCTAACCCTAATCCTAAAACTAATGCTAACCCTAAACCTAACCCTAACCCTAGTCATAACCCTAACCCTAACCCAAACCCTAACACTAACACTAACCCTAACCCTAACCCTAAATCAAACCCTAAACCTAACCCTAACCCTAACCTTAACCTAACCCTCAACCTTACTGAAACACTAATCCTAAAACTAACCCTAACCCTAATGCTAACCCTAAACCTAATTCAAACTCAAACCCTAACCCTAATCCTAACCCGAACCCAAACCATAACCCTAACCCTAAACATAACCCAAAATATAACCCAAACGGAAACCCTAACCCTAACCCTAACCCTAACCCTTCTCTAACCCTAACCCTAACCCTAAACCTAACCCTAAAGCCTAAACCTAACACGTACCCTAACCATAACCCAAACCTAAACACAAACCCTAACCCTAATCCTAATCCTAAACCTAACCCTAATCCTAGTCCTATCCCTAACCCTAAACGTAACCCTAACCCTAACCTTAACCCTTACCCAAACCCAAATTCTAAACCTAACTGTAATCGGAACCCTTACCATAACCCTAATCCTAATCCTAACCCTAACCCTAACCCTAACCCTAACCCTAACCCTAACCCTAACCCTAACAAGCCTAAACCTAACCCTAACCCTAATGCAAACCCAAACCCTAATCTTTACACAATCTCTGTCCCTAATCTTAGCCCTAAGCCTAACCTTAGCGCTAACCCTAGCCCTAACACTAGCCCTAAATGAAAGACTTATCCTAAACCTAACACTAGGCCTAATGCTAACCCTAAACCTAATTCAAACTCAAAACCTAACCCTAATCCTAACCCTAAAACTAACCTTAACCCTTACGCAAACCCAAACTCTAAACATAACTCTAATCGGAACCCTAACCCTAACCCTAATCCTAACCATAACCCTAAGCATAACCCTAATCCAACACCTCACCCTAACCCTAACTCTAACCAAAACCCTAACCTAAACCTAACTCTCAACAAAACCCAACCCGTACCCCTACCCGTAACGCAAACCATAACCCAAATAATAACCCTAATCCTAACACTAACACTAACCCTCATCCTTATCCTAACCCTAACCCTAACCCTAACCCTAATTCTAACCCTAACCCTAACCCTAACCCAAAACCTAACCCTAACCCTAACCCAAACCCTAACCCTAACCCAAACCCTAACCCTAACCCTAATCCTAACCCTAATGCTAACCCTAAACCTAAACCTAACACTAACCCTAGTCCTAACCCTAACCCTAACCCAAACCCTTACACTAACCCTAAGCCTAACCTTAACCCTAAATCAAACCCTAACCCTAACCCTAACCCTAACCCGAACCCAAACCCTAACCCTAACCCTAACCCTAACTGAAATACTTATCCTAAACCTAACCCTAACCCTAATGCTAACCCTAAACCTAATTCAAACTCAAACCCTAACCCTAATCCTAACCCTAAACCTAACCTTAACCCTTACCCAAACCCAAACTATAAACATAACTCTAATCGGAACCCTAACCCTAACCCTAATCCTAACCCGAACCCTAACCATAACCCTAATCCAACACCTCACCCTAACCCTAACTCTAACCCTAACCCTAACCCTAACCCTAACCCTAACCCTAACCCTAACCGTAACCTAACCCTAAACCTAAACCTAACTCAAACCCTCACTCTAACACTAACCCAAACCCTAACCCTAACACTAACCCAAACCATAACCCAAATAATAACCCTAATCCTAACACTAACCTTAACCCTCATCCTTATCCTAACCCTAACCCTAACCCTAATTCTAAACCTAACCCTAACCCTAACCCTAACCCTAACCCTAACACAAACCCAAACACTAATTTTAACACAAACCCTAACCCTAATCCTAACTCCAACCCTAAACCTAACCCAAACACTAACCCTAACCCTAACCCTAACCCAAATCCTAACCGTAACCCTAACCCTAACCCTAACCCTAACTCTAACCCTAACCCAAACCCTAACCCTAACCCTAATCCTAACCCTAATGCTAACCCTAATCTAACCCTAACACTAACCTTAGTCCTAACCCTAACCCTTATCCAAACCCTAACACTAACCCTAACCCTAACCCTAACCCTAAATCAAACCCTAAACCTAACCCTAACCCTAACCTTAACCCTAACCCTAACCCT
>JAJHUQ010000036.1:250000-252500 GCA_035773235.1 Eospalax fontanierii | reverse complement strand
CTAACCCTAACCCTAAACCTAGCCCAAAACATAACCCAAACCGAAACCCTAACCCTAACCCTAACCCTAACCCTAAACTGTAACCCTAACACTTACCCTAACCATAACCCAAACCTAAACCCAAACCCGAACCCTAATCCTAACCGTAACCCTAACCCTAATCCTAGTCCTAACCCTAACCCTAACCCTAACCCTAACCCTAACCTTAACCCTTACCCAAACCCAAACTCTAAACCTAACTCTAATCGGAACCCTAACCCTAACCCTAACCCTAACGCTAACCCTAACCATAACCCTAACCCTAACCGTAAAGCTAAACCTAACCATAACCCTAACCCTAACCCTAAACCTAACCAAACGTAAACCCTAACCTAAACCCTAATCATAACCCTAACCCTAACACTAAACCTAACCGAAAACCTAAACCCTAAACGTAATCGTAACCCTAACCCTAACCCTAAAACAAAACCTAACCCTAAACGTAACTTTAACCGAAACCCTAACCCTAATCCTAACCCTAACCGTAACCCTGACTCAAACGTTAACCCTAACCCTAACCCTAACCCAAACCCTAACCCTAACCCTAACCCTAACCCAAACCCAAACCCTAACCCTAATCCTAAAACCAATGCTAACCCTAAACCTAACCCTAACCCTAGTCGTAACCCTAACCCTAACCCAAACCCTAACACTAACCCTAACCCTAACCCTAACCCTAACCCTAAATCAAACCCTAAACCTAACCCTAAACCTAACCTTAACCTAACCCTAACCCTAACTGAAACACTAATCCTAAACCTAACCCTAACCCTAATGCTAACCCTAAACCTAATTCAAACTCAAACCCTAACCCTAATCCTAACCCGAACCCAAACCGTAACCCTAACCCTAAACCTAACCCAAAATATAACCCAAACCCAAACCCTAACCCTAACCCTATAGCTAACCCTAAACCCTAACCCTAACACTTACCCTAACCATAACCCAAACCTAAACACAAACCCTAACACTAATCCTAACCCAAAACCTAACCCTAATCCTAGTCCTATCCCTAACCCTAACCGTAAGCCTAACCCTAACCTTAACCCTTGCCCAAACCCAAACTCTAAACCTAACTCTAATCGGAAGCCTAACCCTAACCCTAATCCTAACCCTAACCCTAAACATAACCCTAATCCAAAACCTCACCCTAACCCTAACTCTAACCCAAACCCTAACCTAAACCTAAATCTAAACCAAACCCAAACCCTAACCCTAACCCTAACCCTAACGCTAACCCTTTTGCTAATCCTAAACCTAACACAAACGCTAACCCTAACCCAAATCCTAACCCTAATGCTAACCCTAAACCTAACCCTAACACTAAACCTAGTCCTAACCCTAACCCTAACCCAAACCCTTACACTAACCCTAAGCCTAACCCTAACCCTAAATCAAACCCTAACCCTAACCCTAACCCTAACCCGAACCCAAACCCTAACCCTAACCCTAACAATAACTGAAATACTTATCCTAAACCTAACCCTAACCCTAATGCTAACCCTAAACCTAATTCAAACTCAAACCCTAACCCTTTTCCTAACCCTAAACCTAACCTTAACCCTTACCCAAACCCAAACTCTAAACATAACTCTAATCGGAATCCTAACCCTAACCCTAATCCTAACCCTAACACTAACCATAACCCTAATCCAACACCTCACCCTAACCCTAAATCTAACCCTAAACCTAACCCTAACCCTAACCCTAACCCTAACCCTAACCTAACCCTAAACCTAACCCTAACTCAAACCCTCACTCTAACCCTAAACCAAACCCTAAGCCAAACACTAACCCAAACCATAAACCAAATAATAACCCTAATCCTAACCCTAAACTTAACCCTCATCCTTATCCTAACCCTAACCCTAACCCTAATTCTAAACCTAACCCTAAACCTAACCCTAACCCTAACCCTAACACAAACCCAAACCCTAATTTTAACACAAACCCTAACCCTAATCCTAACTCCAACCCTAAACCTAACCCAAACCCTAACCCTAACCCTAACCCTAACCCAAACCCTAACCCTAACCCTAACCCTAACCCTAACCCTAACCCTAACCCTAACCCAAACCCTAACCCTAACCCTAATCCTAACCCTAATGCTAACCCTAAACCTAACCCTAACACTAACGCTAGTCCTAACCCTAAACCTAACGCAAAGCCTAACACTAACCCTAACCCTAACCCTAACCCTATATCAAACCCTAAACCTAACCCTAACCCTAACTTTAACCCTAACCCTAACCCTAACTGAAACACTAATCCTAAACCTAACCCTAACCCTAATGCTAACCCTAAACCTAATTCAAACTCAAACCCTAACCCTAATCCTAACCCGAACCCAAACCCTAACCCTAACCCTAAACCTAGCCCAAAACATAACCCAAACCGAAACCCTAACCCTAACCCTACCCCTAACCCTAAACTGTAACCCTAACACTTACCCTAACCATAA
>JAJHUQ010000036.1:240000-245000 GCA_035773235.1 Eospalax fontanierii | reverse complement strand
CCCTAAGCCTAACCCTAACCTAAACGCTAACCCTAACCCTAACCCTAACCCTAACTAAAACCCTAAAACTAACCTAACCCGATCGCTAAGCTTAACTCTAAGCCGAAACTTAACCGAAAGCCTAAACCTAAATGGAATCCTAAACCAAACCCTAAATCTAACCCTAACCCTAACCCTAACCCTAACCTTAAACCTAACCCAAACCCTAACCCTAACGCTAACCCAAAACCTAAACCCAACCGTAAAACTAACCCTAACCCTAAACCAAGAACTAACCCTAAACCTAACCCTAAGCCAAACCCTAACCCTAACCTTATCCTAACCCATTCCCAAACCCTAACAGTAACCCTAACTCGAACCCAAACCCAAACCCTAACCCTAATCCTAACCCTAATGCTAACCCTAAACCTAACTCAAACTCAAACCCTAATCCTAACCCTAACCCTAACCCAAAACCTAACCCTAACCCTAACCTTAACCCTAACCCTAACCCTAACCCTAACCCTAACCATAACACTAACCCTAATTCTAACTAAAACCCAAACCCTAACCCTAACCCAAACAAAAACCGTAATCTTAACACAAACCCTAACCCTAATCCTAAGCCTAACCCTAACCCTAACCCAACCCCTAACCCTCACCATAACTCTAACCCAAACCCGAACCCTAACCCTAAGCCTAACCCAAATCCTTACCCTAACCCTAACCCTAACCCTAACCCAAATCCTAACCCTAACCCATACCCTAACCCAAACCCAAACCATAACCCTAACCCTAACGCTAACCCTAACCCTAACCCTAACCCTAACGCTAACCCTAACCATAACCCTAACCCTAACCCTAAACCTAACCAAACCTAAATCCTAACCCAAACCCTAATCCTAACACTAACCCTAACACTAACCCTAACCGAAAACCTAAACCCTAACCCTAATCCAAAGCCTAACCCTAACCTTAACACAAACCCTTACCCTAAACGTAACCTTAATCCAAACCCTAACCCTAACCGTAATCCACACAGAAACCATAATCTTAACACAAAACCTAACCCTAATCCTAACCCTAACCCTAACCCTAACCCAAAAGCTAACCCTAACCCTAACCCTAACACAAACCCTTACCCTAAACGTAACCCACACAGAAACCATAATCTTAACACAAAACCTAACCCTAATCCTAACCCTAACCCTAACCCTAACCCAAAAGCTAACCCTAACCCTAACCCTAACCCAAACCCTACCCCTAACCCAAACCCTAATCCTAATCCTAATCCTAACCCTAACCCTAACCCAAACCCTAATACTAACCCTAACACTAACCCTAACCCTAACTCAAACCCTATCCCTAACCCTAACTCTAACCCGAACCCAAACCCTAACCCTAACTCTAAACCTAACCCAAAACCTAAACCAAACCCCAACACTACCCTTAAACCAAATCCTAAATCTAACCCTAACCCTAAACCTAACTCTAATCGGAACCCTAACCCTAACCCTAACCCTAACCCTAACCCTAACCCAAACCCTAACAATAACCCTAAACCTAAACCTAACCCCTAAACCTAAAACTAACCCTAACCCTAAACCTAACCATTACCCAAACCCTAACCCTAACCCTAAACCTAACTGAAACACTAATCCTAAACCTAACCCTAAGCCTAATGCTAACCCTAAACCTAATTCAAACTCAAACCCTAACCCTAATCCTAACCCGAACCCAAACGCTAACCCTAACCCTAAACCTAACCCAAAACATAACCCAAACTGAAACTCTAACCCTAACCCTATCCCTAACACTAACCCTAAACCCTAACCCTAACACTAACCCTAACCATAACCCAAACCTAAACCCAAACCCTAACCCTAATCCTAATCCTAACAGTAATCCTAGTCCTAACCCTAACCCTAACCCTTACCCTAACCCAAACCCTAACACTAACCCTAACCCTAACCCTAAATCAAACCCTAAACCTAACCCTAACCCTAACCCTAACGCAAACCATAACCCAAATAATAACCCTAATCCTAACCCTAAACCTAAACCTCATCCTTATCCTAACCCTAACCCTAACCCTAATTCTAACCCTAACCCAAACCCTAACCCTAACCCTAACCCTAACCCTAACACTAACCCTAACCCTAACAGTAACCCAGATTCAAACCTAACCCTAACCCAAACCCTAACCCTAACCCTAATCCTAACCCTAATGCTAACCCTAAATCTAACTCAAACTCAAACCCTAAACCTAAGCCTAACCCTAACCCAAACCCTAAACCAAACCTAATTCTAACCCTAACCCTAACTAAAACACTAACACTAACCCAACCCGAACCCAAACCCTAACCCTAACCCTAACCCTAACACTAACACTAACCCTAACCCTAACCCTAACCCTAACCCTAACCCAAACTCTAACCCTAACCCTAACCCTAACCCTAACCCTAACCCTAACCCTAACCCTAACCTAATCCTTATCCTAACCCTGACCCTAACCCTAACTCTAACCCTAACACTAACCCTAACCCTAACCCTAACCCAAACTCTAACCCTAACCCTAATCATAACCCTAATGCTAACCCTAAACCTAACTCAAACTCAAACCCTAACCCTAAGCCTAACGCTAACCCTAACCCTAACCCTAACCCTAACTAAAACCCTATCACTAACCCAACCCGAACGCAAACCCTAACCCTAACCCGAAACTTATCCGAAAACCTAAACCTAACCGTAATCCTAAACCAAACCCTAACCCTAACACTAACTCTAACCCTAACCCTAACACTAACCCTAACCCAAATGCTAACGCTAACCCTAACCCAAAACCTAAACCTAACCCTAACCCTAACCCTAACCGTAACCCAATCCCTCACCATAAACCTAAACCTAAACTTAACCCCTAACCCCTAACCCTAAACCCTAACCCAAAACCTAACCCTAACCCTAACCCTAACCTTAAACCTAAACCTACTCCTAACCCTAACCCTAACCCTAACCCTAACCCTAACCTTAACCCTTACCCACACCCAAACTCTAAACCTAACTCTAATCGGAACCCTAACCCTAACCCTAATCCTAACCCTAACCCTAACCATAACCCTAATCCAACACCTCACCCTAACCCTAACTCTATCCCAAACCCTAACCTAACCCTAACTCTAAACCAAACCCAAACCCTAACCCTAACCCTAACTCTAACCCAAACCCTAACCTAAACCTAAACCTAACCCTAACTCAAACCCTAACTCTAACACTAACCCAAACACTAACCCTAACCCTAACTCAAACCATAACCCAAATAATAACCCTAATCCTAAACTTAACCCTAACCCTAATCCTTATCCTAACCCTAACCCTAATTCTAACACTAACCCTAACCCTAATTCTAACCCTAACCCTAACCCTGACCCAAAACCAAATCCTAAACCTAACCCTAAACTTAATCTTAACACTAACCCTAACATTAACACTAACCCAGATTCAAACCTAACCCTAACCCAAACCCTAAACCTAACCCTAACCCTAACCCAATCCCTAACCCTAACCCTAATCCTAACCCTAATGATAACCCTAAACCTAACTCAAACACAAACCCTAACCCTAAGCCTAACCCTAACACAAACCCTAACCCTAACCCTAACCCTAACTCTAACTAAAACCCTAACACTAACCCTAACCCTAACGCTAACCCAAACCCTAACCCTAACCCTAATCCTAACCCTAATGCTAACCCTAAACCTAACCCTAACACTAACCCTAGTCCTAACCCTAACCCTAACCCAAACCCTTACACTAACCCTAAGCCTAACCCTAACCCTAAATCAAACCCTAAACCTAACCCGAACCCAAACCCTAACCCTAACCCTAACCCTAACCCTAACTGAAATACTAATCCTAAACCTAACCCGAACCCTAATGCTAACCCTAAACCTAATTCAAACTCAAACCCTAACCCTAATCCTAACCAGAACCCAAACCCTAACCCTAATCCTAACCCTAACCCTAACCCTAATCCTAGTCCTAACCCTAACCCTAACCCTAACCCTAACCTTAAACCTTACCCAAACCCAAACTCTAAACCAAACTCTAATCGGAACCCTAACCCTAACCCTAATCCTAACCCTAACCCTAACCATAACCCTAATACAATACCTCACGCTAACCCTATCTCTAACCTAAACCCTAACCTAAACCAAACTCTAAACCAAACTCAAACCCTAACCCTAACCCTAACTCTAACCCAAACCCTAACCTAACCCTAAACCTATCCCTAATTCAAACCCTAACTCTAACACTAACCCAAACCCTAACCGTAACCCTAACCCAAACGATAACCCAAATAATAACCCTAACCCAAACCCAAACCCAAACCCTAATCTTAACACAAACCCTAACCCTAATCCTAACCCTAACCCTAACCCTAACCCAAACCCTAACCCTAACCCTAATCCTAACCCAAACCCTAACCCTAACCCTTACCCTAATCCTAACCCTAATGCTAACCCTAAACCTAACCCTAACACTAACCCTCGTCCTAACCCTAACCCTAACCCTAACCCTAACCCTAACCCTAACCGTAACCCTAACCCTAACCCTAACCCTAACCCTAACCCTAACCCTAACCCTAACCCTAAATCAACCCTAACCATAACCCTAACCATAACCCAAACCTAAACCCAAACCCTAACCCTAATCCTAACCCTAAGGCTAACCCTAATCCTAGTCCTAACCCTAACCCTAACCCTAACCTTAACCCTTACCCAAACCCAAACTCTAAACCTAATTCTAATCGGAACCCTAACCCTAACCCTAACCCTAAAGCTAGCCCTAACCATAACCCTAACCCTAACCGTAAAGCTAAACCTAACCATAACCCTAACCCTAACCCTAAACCTAACCAAACCTAAACCCTAACCCAAACCCTAATACTAACCCTAACCCTAACACTAAACCTAACCGAAAACCTAAACCCTAAACCTAATCCTAACCCTAACCCTAACCCT
>JAJHUQ010000036.1:220000-230000 GCA_035773235.1 Eospalax fontanierii | reverse complement strand
TCCTAACCCTAACCCTAACCCTAAACCTAAACCTAACCCTAACCCAAACCCTAAACCTAACCCTAACCCAAACCCTAACCCTAACCCTAATCCTAACCCTAATACTAACCCTAAACCTAACCCTAACACTAACCCTAGTCCTAAACCTAACCCTAACCCAAACCCTTACACTAACCCTAAGCCTAACCCGTACCCAAATCAAACCCTAAACCTAACCCTAACCCTAACCCTAATCCTAGTCCTAACCCTAACCCTAACCCTAACCCTAACCCTAACACTGACACTAACCTTAAGCCTTACCCAAACACAAACTCTAAACCTAACTCTAATCGGAACCCTAACCCTAACCCTAATCCTAACCCTAACCCTAACCATAACCCTAATCCAACACCTCACCCGAACCCTAACTTTAACCCAAACCCTAACTTAACCCTAACTCTAAACCAAACGCAAACCCTAACCCTAACCCTAACTCTAACCCAAACTCTAACCTAACCCTAAACCTAACCCTAACTCAAACCCTAACTCTAACACTAAACCAAACCCTAACACTAACCCTAACCCAAACCATAACCCAAATAATAACCCTAATCCTAACCCTAACCCGAACCCTCATCCTAATCCTAACCCTAACCCTAACCCTAAACCTAATCCTAACACTAATTCTAATCCTAACCCTAATCCTAACCCAAAACCTAACCCTAACCCTAATCTTAACACTAACCCTAACCCTAACACTAACCCAGATTCAAACCTAACCCTAACCCTAACCCAAACCCTAACCCTAACCCTAACCCTAACCCAAATCCTAACCGTAACCCTATTTCTAACCCTAATGCTTAACCTAAACCTAACTCAAACTCAAACCCTAACCCTAAGCCTAACCCTAACCTAAACGCTAACCCTAACACTAACCCCAACCCTAACTAAAACTCTAAAACTAACCGGACCCGATCGCAAACCCTAACCCTAACCCGAAACTTAACCGAAAACCTAAACCTAAATGGAATCCTAAACCAAACCCTAAATCTAACCCTAACCCTAACCCTAACCCTAACCTTAAACCTAACCCAAACCCTAACCCTAACGCTAACCCAAAACCTAAACCCAACCGTAAAACTAACCCTAACCCTAAACCAAGAACTAACCCTAAACCTAACCCTAAGCCAAACCCTAACCCTAACCTTATCCTAACCCATTCCCAAACCCTAACAGTAACCCTAACTCGAACCCAAACCCAAACCCTAACCCTAATCCTAACCCTAATGCTAACCCTAAACCTAACTCAAACTCAAACCCTAATCCTAACCCTAACCCTAACCCAAAACCTAACCCTAACCCTAACCTTAACCCTAACCCTAACCCTAACCCTAACCCTAACCATAACACTAACCCTAATTCTAACTAAAACCCAAACCCTAACCCTAACCCAAACAAAAACCGTAATCTTAACACAAACCCTAACCCTAATCCTAAGCCTAACCCTAACCCTAACCCAACCCCTAACCCTCACCATAACTCTAACCCAAACCCGAACCCTAACCCTAAGCCTAACCCAAATCCTTACCCTAACCCTAACCCTAACCCTAACCCAAATCCTAACCCTAACCCATACCCTAACCCAAACCCAAACCATAACCCTAACCCTAACGCTAACCCTAACCCTAACCCTAACCCTAACGCTAACCCTAACCATAACCCTAACCCTAACCCTAAACCTAACCAAACCTAAATCCTAACCCAAACCCTAATCCTAACACTAACCCTAACACTAACCCTAACCGAAAACCTAAACCCTAACCCTAATCCAAAGCCTAACCCTAACCTTAACACAAACCCTTACCCTAAACGTAACCTTAATCCAAACCCTAACCCTAACCGTAATCCACACAGAAACCATAATCTTAACACAAAACCTAACCCTAATCCTAACCCTAACCCTAACCCTAACCCAAAAGCTAACCCTAACCCTAACCCTAACACAAACCCTTACCCTAAACGTAACCCACACAGAAACCATAATCTTAACACAAAACCTAACCCTAATCCTAACCCTAACCCTAACCCTAACCCAAAAGCTAACCCTAACCCTAACCCTAACCCAAACCCTACCCCTAACCCAAACCCTAATCCTAATCCTAATCCTAACCCTAACCCTAACCCAAACCCTAATACTAACCCTAACACTAACCCTAACCCTAACTCAAACCCTATCCCTAACCCTAACTCTAACCCGAACCCAAACCCTAACCCTAACTCTAAACCTAACCCAAAACCTAAACCAAACCCCAACACTACCCTTAAACCAAATCCTAAATCTAACCCTAACCCTAAACCTAACTCTAATCGGAACCCTAACCCTAACCCTAACCCTAACCCTAACCCTAACCCAAACCCTAACAATAACCCTAAACCTAAACCTAACCCCTAAACCTAAAACTAACCCTAACCCTAAACCTAACCATTACCCAAACCCTAACCCTAACCCTAAACCTAACTGAAACACTAATCCTAAACCTAACCCTAAGCCTAATGCTAACCCTAAACCTAATTCAAACTCAAACCCTAACCCTAATCCTAACCCGAACCCAAACGCTAACCCTAACCCTAAACCTAACCCAAAACATAACCCAAACTGAAACTCTAACCCTAACCCTATCCCTAACCCTAACCCTAAACACTAACCCTAACACTAACCCTAACCATAACCCAAACCTAAACCCAAACCCTAACCCTAATCCTAATCCTAACCGTAATCCTAGTCCTAACCCTAACCCTAACCCTTACCCTAACCCAAACCCTAACACTAACCCTAACCCTAACCCTAAATCAAACCCTAAACCTAACCCTAACCCTAACCCTAACGCAAACCATAACCCAAATAATAACCCTAATCCTAACCCTAAACCTAAACCTCATCCTTATCCTAACCCTAACCCTAACCCTAATTCTAACCCTAACCCAAACCCTAACCCTAACCCTAACCCTAACCCTAACACTAACCCTAACCCTAACAGTAACCCAGATTCAAACCTAACCCTAACCCAAACCCTAACCCTAACCCTAATCCTAACCCTAATGCTAACCCTAAATCTAACTCAAACTCAAACCCTAAACCTAAGCCTAACCCTAACCCAAACCCTAAACCAAACCTAATTCTAACCCTAACCCTAACTAAAACACTAACACTAACCCAACCCGAACCCAAACCCTAACCCTAACCCTAACCCTAACACTAACACTAACCCTAACCCTAACCCTAACCCTAACCCTAACCCAAACTCTAACCCTAACCCTAACCCTAACCCTAACCCTAACCCTAACCCTAACCCTAACCTAATCCTTATCCTAACCCTGACCCTAACCCTAACTCTAACCCTAACACTAACCCTAACCCTAACCCTAACCCAAACTCTAACCCTAACCCTAATCATAACCCTAATGCTAACCCTAAACCTAACTCAAACTCAAACCCTAACCCTAAGCCTAACGCTAACCCTAACCCTAACCCTAACCCTAACTAAAACCCTATCACTAACCCAACCCGAACGCAAACCCTAACCCTAACCCGAAACTTATCCGAAAACCTAAACCTAACCGTAATCCTAAACCAAACCCTAACCCTAACACTAACTCTAACCCTAACCCTAACACTAACCCTAACCCAAATGCTAACGCTAACCCTAACCCAAAACCTAAACCTAACCCTAACCCTAACCCTAACCGTAACCCAATCCCTCACCATAAACCTAAACCTAAACTTAACCCCTAACCCCTAACCCTAAACCCTAACCCAAAACCTAACCCTAACCCTAACCCTAACCTTAAACCTAAACCTACTCCTAACCCTAACCCTAACCCTAACCCTAACCCTAACCTTAACCCTTACCCACACCCAAACTCTAAACCTAACTCTAATCGGAACCCTAACCCTAACCCTAATCCTAACCCTAACCCTAACCATAACCCTAATCCAACACCTCACCCTAACCCTAACTCTATCCCAAACCCTAACCTAACCCTAACTCTAAACCAAACCCAAACCCTAACCCTAACCCTAACTCTAACCCAAACCCTAACCTAAACCTAAACCTAACCCTAACTCAAACCCTAACTCTAACACTAACCCAAACACTAACCCTAACCCTAACTCAAACCATAACCCAAATAATAACCCTAATCCTAAACTTAACCCTAACCCTAATCCTTATCCTAACCCTAACCCTAATTCTAACACTAACCCTAACCCTAATTCTAACCCTAACCCTAACCCTGACCCAAAACCAAATCCTAAACCTAACCCTAAACTTAATCTTAACACTAACCCTAACATTAACACTAACCCAGATTCAAACCCAACCCTAACCCAAACCCTAAACCTAACCCTAACCCTAACCCAATCCCTAACCCTAACCCTAATCCTAACCCTAATGATAACCCTAAACCTAACTCAAACACAAACCCTAACCCTAAGCCTAACCCTAACACAAACCCTAACCCTAACCCTAACCCTAACTCTAACTAAAACCCTAACACTAACCCTAACCCTAACGCTAACCCAAACCCTAACCCTAACCCTAATCCTAACCCTAATGCTAACCCTAAACCTAACCCTAACACTAACCCTAGTCCTAACCCTAACCCTAACCCAAACCCTTACACTAACCCTAAGCCTAACCCTAACCCTAAATCAAACCCTAAACCTAACCCGAACCCAAACCCTAACCCTAACCCCAACCCTAACCCTAACTGAAATACTAATCCTAAACCTAACCCGAACCCTAATGCTAACCCTAAACCTAATTCAAACTCAAACCCTAACCCTAATCCTAACCAGAACCCAAACCCTAACCCTAATCCTAACCCTAACCCTAACCCTAATCCTAGTCCTAACCCTAACCCTAACCCTAACCCTAACCTTAAACCTTACCCAAACCCAAACTCTAAACCAAACTCTAATCGGAACCCTAACCCTAACCCTAATCCTAACCCTAACCCTAACCATAACCCTAATACAATACCTCACGCTAACCCTATCTCTAACCTAAACCCTAACCTAAACCAAACTCTAAACCAAACTCAAACCCTAACCCTAACCCTAACTCTAACCCAAACCCTAACCTAACCCTAAACCTATCCCTAATTCAAACCCTAACTCTAACACTAACCCAAACCCTAACCCTAACCCTAACACAAACCATAACCCAAATAATAACCCTAACCCTAACCCAAACCCAAACCCTAATCTTAACACAAACCCTAACCCTAATCCTAACCCTAACCCTAACCCTAACCCAAACCCTAACCCTAACCCTAATCCTAACCCAAACCCTAACCCTAACCCTTACCCTAATCCTAACCCTAATGCTAACCCTAAACCTAACCCTAACACTAACCCTGTCCTAACCCTAACCCTAACCCTAACCCTAACCCTAACCCTAACCGTAACCCTAACCCTAACCCTAACCCTAACCCTAACCCTAACCCTAACCCTAACCCTAAATCAACCCTAACCATAACCCTAACCATAACCCAAACCTAAACCCAAACCCTAACCCTAATCCTAACCCTAAGGCTAACCCTAATCCTAGTCCTAACCCTAACCCTAACCCTAACCTTAACCCTTACCCAAACCCAAACTCTAAACCTAATTCTAATCGGAACCCTAACCCTAACCCTAACCCTAAGGCTAGCCCTAACCATAACCCTAACCCTAACCGTAAAGCTAAACCTAACCATAACCCTAACCCTAACCCTAAACCTAACCAAACCTAAACCCTAACCCAAACCCTAATACTAACCCTAACCCTAACACTAAACCTAACCGAAAACCTAAACCCTAAACCTAATCCTAACCCTAACCCTAACCCCAAAACAAAACCTAACCCTAAACGTAACTTTAACCGAAACCCTAACCCTAACCCTAAACCAATCCCTAATCTTAACACAAACCCTAACACTAATCCTAACCCTAACCGTAACCCTAACTCAAACGTTAACCCTAACCCTAACCCTAACCCAAACCCTAACTCTAACCCTAACCCTAACCCTAACCCAAACCCAAACCCTAACCCTAACCCTAATCCTAAAACTAATGCTAACCCTAAACCTAACCGTAACACTAACCCTAGTCGTAACCCTAACCCTAACCAAAACTCTAAAACTAACCCTAACCCTAACCCTAACCCTAAATCAAACCCTAAACCTAACCCTAACCCTAACCTTAACCTAAACCTAACCCTAACTGAAACACTAATCCTAAACCTAACGGTAACCCAAATGCTAACCCTAAACCTAATTCAAAGTAAAACCCTAACCCTAATCCTAACCCGAACCCAAACCCTAACCCTAAACCTAACCCAAAATATAACCCAAACCGCAACCCTAACCCTAACCCTAAACCTAACCCTAAACCCTAACCATAACACTTACCCTAACCATAACCCAAACCTAAACACAAACCCTAACCCTAATCCTAACCCTAAAACTAACACTAATCCTAGTCCTATCCCTAACCCTAACCGTAACCCTAACCCTAACCTTAACCCTTACCCAAACCCAAACTCTAAACCTAACTCTAATCGGAACCTTAACCCTAACCCTAATCCTAACCCTAACCCTAACCATAACCCTAATCCAACACCTCACCCTAACCCTAACTCTAACCCAAACCCTAACCTAAACCTAACTCTAAACCAAACCCAAACCCTAACCCTAACCCTAACTCTAACCCAAACACTAACCTAACCCTAATCCTAACCCTAAATCAAACCCTAAACCTAACCCTAACCCTAACCCTAACGCAAACCATAACCCAAATAATAACCCTAATCCTAACCCTAAACCTAAACCTCATCCTTATCCTAACCCTAACCCTAACCCTAATTCTAACCCTAACCCAAACCCTAACCCTAACCCTAACCCTAACCCTAACACTAACCCTAGCCCTAACAGTAACCCAGATTCAAACCTAACCCTAACCCAAACCCTAACCCTAACCCTAATCCTAACCCTAATGCTAACCCTAAACCTAACTCAAACTCAAACCCTAAACCTAAGCCTAACCCTAACCCAAACCCTAAACCAAACCTAATTCTAACCCTAACCCTAACTAAAACCCTAACACTAACCCAACCCGAACCCAAACCCTAACCCTAACCCTAATCCTAACCCTAACACTAACCCTAACCCTAACCCTAACCCTAACCCTAACCCAAACTCTAACCCTAACCCTAACCCTAACCCTAACCCTAACCCTAACCCTAACCTAATCCTTATCCTAACCCTGACCCTAACCCTAACTCTAACCCTAACACTAACCCTAACCCTAACCCTAACCCAAACTCTAACCCTAACCCTAATCATAACCCTAATGCTAACCCTAAACCTAACTCAATCTCAAACACTAAACCTATGCCTAACGCTAACCCTAACCCTAACCCTAACCCTAACTAAAACCCTATCACTAACCCAACCCGAACGCAAACCCTAACCCTAACCCGAAACTTATCCGAAAACCTAAACCTAACCGTAATCCTAAACCAAACCCTAACCCTAACACTAACTCTAACCCTAACCCTAACACTACCCCTGTCCTAACCCTAACCCTAACCCTAACCCTAACCCTAACCCTAACCGTAACCCTAACCCAAACCCTAACCCTAACCCTAACCCTAACCCTAACCCAAACCCTAACCCTAACCCTAAATCTAACCCTAACCCTAAACCTAACCCTAACCCTAACCCTAACCCTAACCCTAAATCAACCCTAACCATAACCCTAACCATAACCCAAACCTAAACCCAAACCCTAACCCTAATCCTAACCCTAAGGGTAACCCTAATCCTAGTCCTAAACCTAACCCTAACCCTAACCCTAACCTTAACCCTTACCCAAACCCAAACTCTAAACCTAACTCTAATCGGAACCCTAACCCTAACACTAAACCTAAGGCTAGCCCTAACCATAACCCTAACCCTAACCGTAAAGCTAAACCTAACCATAACCCTAACCCTAACCCTAAACCTAACCAAACCTAAACCCTAACCCAAACCCTAATACTAACCCTAACCCTAACACTAAACCTAACCGAAAACCTAAACCCTAAACCTAATCCTAACCCTAACCCTAACCCTAAAACAAAACCTAACCCTAAACGTAACTTTAACCGAAACCCTAACCCTAACCCTAAACCAATCCCTAATCTTAACACAAACCCTAACACTAATCCTAACCCTAACAGTAACCCTAACTCAAACGTTAACCCTAACCCTAACCCTAACCCAAACCCTAACTCTAACCCTAACCCTAACCCTAAACCAAACCCAAACCCTAACCCTAACCCTAATCCTAAAACTAATGCTAACCCTAAACCTAACCGTAACACTAACCCTAGTCGTAACCCTAACCCTAACCCAAACTCTAAAACTAACCCTAACCCTAACCCTAACCCTAAATCAAACCCTAAACCTAACCCAAACCCTAACCTTAACCTAAACTTCACCCTAACTGAAACACTAATCCTAAACCTAACCCTAACCCAAATGCTAACCCTAAACCTAATTCAAAGTAAAACCCTAACCCTAATCCTAACCCGAACACAAACCCTAACCCTAAACCTAACCCAAAATATAACCCAAACCGAAACCCTAACCCTAACCCTAAACCTAACCCTAAACCCTAACCATAACACTTACCCTAACCATAACCCAAACCTAAACACAAACCCTAACCCTAATCCTAACCCTAAACCTAACCCTAATCCTAGTCCTATCCCTAACCCTAACCGTAACGCTAACCCTAACCTTAACCCTTACCCAAACCCAAACTCTAAACCTAACTCTAATCGGAACCTTAACCCTAACCCTAATCCTAACACTAACCCTAAACATAACCCTAATCCAACACCTCACCCTAACCCTAATTCTATCCCAAACCCTAACCTAAACCTAACTCTAAACCAAACCCAAACCCTAACCCTAACCCTAACTCTAACCCAAACACTAACCTAACCCTAATCCTAACCCTAACTCAAACCCTCACTCTAACACTAACCCAAACCGTAACCCTAACCCTAACCCAAACCATAACCCAAATAATAACCCTAATCCTAACCCTAACACTAACCCTCATCCTTATCCTAACCCTAACCCTAACCCTAATTCTAAACCTAACCCTAACCCTAACCCTAACCCTAACCCTAACCCTAACCCTAACCCTAACTCCAACCCTAAACCTAACCCAAACACTAACCTTAACCCTAACCCTAACCCAAACCCTAAACCTAACCCTAACCCTAACCCTAACCCTAACCCTAACCCAAACCCTAACCCTAACCCTAATCCTAACCCTAATGCTAACCCTACTCTAACCCTAACACTAACACTAGTCCTAACCCTAACCCTAACCCAAACCCTAACACTAACCCTAAAACTAACCCTAACCCTAAATCAAACCCTAAACCTAACCCTAAACCTAACCTTAACCCTAACCCTAACCCTAACTGAAACACTAATCCTAAATCTAACCCTAACCCTAATGCTAACCCTAAACCTAATTCAAACTCAAAACCTAACCCTAATCCTAACCCGAACCCAAACTCTAACCCTAACCCTAAACCTAGCCCAAAACATAACCCAAACCGAAACCCTAACCCTAACCCTAACCCTAACCCTAAACTGTAACCCCAACACTTACCCTAACCATAACCCAAACCTAAACCCAAACCCGAACCCTAATCCTAACCGTAACCCTAACCCTAATCCTAGTCCTAACCCTAACCCTAACCCTAACCCTAACCCTAACCTTAACCCTTACCCAAACCCAAACTCTAAACCTAACTCTAATCGGAACCCTAACCCTAACCCTAACCCTAACGCTAACCCTAACCATAACCCTAACCCTAACCGTAAAGCTAAACCTAACCATAACCCTAACCCTAACCCTAAACCTAACCAAACGTAAAACCTAACCCAAACCCTAATCATAACCCTAACCCTA
>JAJHUQ010000036.1:202500-215000 GCA_035773235.1 Eospalax fontanierii | reverse complement strand
ACCTTAACCCTAACCCTAACCCTAAACCAAACCCAAACCCTAATTTTAACACAAACCTTAACCCTAATCCTAACTCCAACCCTAAACCTAACCCAAACACTAACCCTAACCCTAACCCTAACCCAAACCCTAACCCTAACCCCAACCTTAACCCCAACCCTAACCCTAAACCAAACCCTAACCCTAACCCTAACCCTAACCCTAATGCTAACACTAAACCTAACCCTAACACTAACCCTAGTCCTAACCCTAACCCTAACACAAACCCTAACACTAAACCTAACCCTAACCCTAACCCTAAATCAAACCCTAACCCTATCCCTTACCCTAACACGAACCCAAACCCTAACCCTAACCCTAACCTTAACTGAAACACTAATCCTAAACCTAACCCTAACCCTAATGCTAACCCTAAACCTAATTCAAACTCAAACCCTAACCCTATTCCTAACCCGAACCCAAACACTAACCCTAACCCTAAACCTAACCCAAAACATAACCCAAACCGAAACCCTAACCCTAAATCTAACCCTATCCCTAAACCCTAACCCTAACACTAACCCTAATATTAACCCAAACCTAAACCCAAACCCTAACCCTAATCCTAACCCTTACCCTAACCCGAATCCTAGTCCTAACCCTAACCCTAACCCTAACCCTAACCCTAACACTAACACTAACCTTAAGCCTTACCCAAACACAAACTCTAAACCTAACTCTAATCGGAACCCTAACCCTAACCCTAATCCTAACCCTCACCCTAACCATAAACCTAATCCAACACCTCACCCTAACCCTAACTGTAACCCAAAGCCTAACCTAACCCTAACTCTAAACCAAACCCAAATCGTAACCCTAACCCTAACTCTAACCCAAACCCTAACCTAACCCTAAACCTAACCCTAACTCAAACCCTAACTCTAACATTAACCCAAACCCTAACCCTAACACTAACCCAAACCATAACCCAAGTAATAACACTAATCCTAACCCTAACCTTAACCCTCATCCTTATCCTAACCCTAACCCTAACCCTAATTCTAAACCTAACCCTAACCCTAACCCTAACCCTAACACAAACCCAAACCCTAATTTTAACACAAACCCTAACCCTAATCCTAACTCCAACCCTAAACCTAAACCAAACACTAACCCTAACCCTAACCCTAACCCAAACCCTAACCCTAACCCTAACCTTAACCCTAACCCTAACCCTAACCCAAAACCTAACCCTAACCCTAACCCAAACCCTAACCCTAACCCTAATCCTAACCCTAATGCTAACCCTAAACCTAACCCTAACACTAACCCTAGTCCTAACCCTAACCCTAACCCAAACCCTAACACTAAACCTAACCCTAACCCTAACCCTAAATCAAACCCTAACCCTATCCCTAACCCTAACCCGAACCCAAAACCTAACCCTAACCCTAACCCTAACCCTAACTGAAACCCTAATCCTAAACCTAACCCTAACCCTAATGCTAACCCTAAACCTAATTCAAACTCAAACCATAACCCTATTCCTAACCCGAACCCAAACACTAACCCTAACCCTAAACCTAACCCAAAACATAACCAAAACCCAAACCCTAACCCTAATCCTAACCCTAACCCTAAACCCTAACCCTAACACTAACCCTAATATTAACCCAAACCTAAACCCAAACCCTAACCCTAATCCTAACCCTAACCCTAACCATAATCCTAGTCCTAACCCTAACCCTAACCCTAACCCTAACACTGACACTAACCTTAAGCCTTACCCAAAAACAAACTCTAAACCTAACTCTACTCGGAACCCTAACCCTAACCCTAATCCTAACCCTAACCCTAACCATAACCCTAATACAACACCTCACCCGAACCCTAACTTTAACCCAAACCCTAACTTAACCCTAACTCTAAACCAAACGCAAACCCTAACCCTAACCCTAACTCTAACCCAAACTCTAACCTAACCCTAAACCTAACCCTAACTCAAACCCTAACTCTAACACTAAACCAAACCCTAACACTAACCCTAACCCAAACCATAACCCAAATAATAACCCTAATCCAAACCCTGACCCTAACCCTCATCCTAATCCTAACCCTAACCCTAACCATAACCCTAATCCTAACACTAATTCTAATCCTAACCCTAATCCTAACCCAAAACCTAACCCTAACCCTAACCCTAACCCTAATCTTAACACTAACCCTAACCCTAACACTAACCCAGATTCAAACCTAACCCTAACCCAAACCCTAACCCTAACCCTAACCCTAACCCAAACCCTAACCGTAACCGTAATTCTAACCCTAATGCTAAACCTAAACCTAACTCAAACTCAAACCCTAACCCTAAGCCTAACCCTAACCTAAACCCTAACCCTAACCCTAACCCTAACTAAAACCCTAAAACTAACCGAACCCGATCGCAAACCCTAACCCTAACCCGAAACTTAACCGAAAACCTAAACCTAAATGGAATCCTAAACCAAACCCTTACCCTAACCCTAACCCTAACCCTAACCCTAATGCTAACCCTAAACCTAACTCAAACTCAAACCCTAATCCTAACCCTAACCCTAACCCAAAACCTAACCCTAACCCTAACCTTAACCCTAACCCTAACCCTAACCCTAACCCTAACCATAACACTAACCCTAATTCTAACTAAAACCCAAACCCTAACCCTAACCCAAACAAAAACCGTAATCTTAACACAAACCCTAACCCTAATCCTAAGCCTAACCCTAACCCTAACCCAACCCCTAACCCTCACCATAACTCTAACCCAAACCCGAACCCTAACCCTAAGCCTAACCCAAATCCTTACCCTAACCCTAACCCTAAACCTAACCCAAATCCTAACCCTAACCCATACCCTAACCCAAACCCAAACCATAACCCTAACCCTAACGCTAACCCTAACCCTAACCCTAACCCTAACGCTAACCCTAACCATAACCCTAACCCTAACCCTAAACCTAACCAAACCTAAATCCTAACCCAAACCCTAATCCTAACACTAACCCTAACACTAACCCTAACCGAAAACCTAAACCCTAACCCTAATCCAAAGCCTAACCCTAACCTTAACACAAACCCTTACCCTAAACGTAACCTTAATCCAAACCCTAACCCTAACCGTAATCCACACAGAAACCATAATCTTAACACAAAACCTAACCCTAATCCTAACCCTAACCCTAACCCTAACCCAAAAGCTAACCCTAACCCTAACCCTAACCCAAACCCTACCCCTAACCCAAACCCTAATCCTAATCCTAATCCTAACCCTAACCCTAACCCAAACCCTAATACTAACCCTAACACTAACCCTAACCCTAACTCAAACCCTATCCCTAACCCTAACTCTAACCCGAACCCAAACCCTAACCCTAACTCTAAACCTAACCCAAAACCTAAACCAAACCCCAACACTACCCTTAAACCAAATCCTAAATCTAACCCTAACCCTAAACCTAACCATTACCCAAACCCTAACCCTAACCCTAAACCTAACTGAAACACTAATCCTAAACCTAACCCTAAGCCTAATGCTAACCCTAAACCTAATTCAAACTCAAACCCTAACCCTAATCCTAACCCGAACCCAAACGCTAACCCTAACCCTAAACCTAACCCAAAACATAACCCAAACTGAAACTCTAACCCTAACCCTATCCCTAACCCTAACCCTAAACCCTAACCCTAACACTAACCCTAACCATAACCCAAACCTAAACCCAAACCCTAAACCTAATCCTAATCCTAACCGTAATCCTAGTCCTAACCCTAACCCTAACCCTTACCCTAACCCAAACCCTAACACTAACCCTAACCCTAACCCTAAATCAAACCCTAAACCTAACCCTAACCCTAACCCTAACGCAAACCATAACCCAAATTATAACCCTAATCCTAACCCTAAACCTAAACCTCATCCTTATCCTAACCCTAACCCTAACCCTAATTCTAACCCTAACCCAAACCCTAACCCTAACCCTAACCCTAACCCTAACACTAACCCTAACCCTAACAGTAACCCAGATTCAAACCTAACCCTAACCCAAACCCTAACCCTAACCCTAATCCTAACCCTAATGCTAACCCTAAACCTAACTCAAACTCAAACCCTAAACCTAAGCCTAACCCTAACCCAAACCCTAAACCAAACCTAATTCTAACCCTAACCCTAACTAAAACCCTAACACTAACCCAACCCGAACCCAAACCCTAACCCTAACCCTATCCATAACCCTAACCTTACTCTAACCCTCACCCAAACCCTCAACATAACCCAAACTCTAACCCTAACCCTAACCCTAACCCTAACCCTAACCCTAACCCTAACCCTAACCTAATCCTTATCCTAACCCTGACCCTAACCCTAACTCTAACCATAACACTAACCCTAACCCCAACCCTAACCCAAACTCTAACCCTAACCCTAATCATAACCCTAATGCTAACCCTAAACCTAACTCAAACTCAAACCCTAACCCTAAGCCTAACGCTAACCCTAACCGTAACCCTAACCCTAACTAAAACCCTATCGCTAACGCAACCCGAACGCAAACCGTAACCCTAAAAGGAAACGTATCCGAAAACCTAAACCTAACCGTAATCCTAAACCAAACCCTAACCCTAACACTAACTCTAACCCTAACCCTAACACTAACCCTAACCCAAATGCTAACGCTAACCCTAACCCAAAACCTAAACCTAACCCTAACCCTAACCCTAACCGTAACCCAATCCCTAACCATAAACCTAAACCTAAACTTAACCCCTAACCCCTAACCCTAAACCCTAACCCAAAACCTAACCCTAACCCTAACCCTAACCTTAAACCTAAACCTACTCCTAACCCTAACCCTAACCCTAACCCTAACCCTAACCCTAACCTTAACCCTTACCCACACCCAAACTCTAAACCTAACTCTAACCGGAACCCTAACCCTAACCCTAATCCTAACCCTAACCCTAACCATAACCCTAATCCAACAACTCACCCTAACCCTAACTCTATCCCAAACCCTAACCTAACCCTAACTCTAAACCAAACCCAAACCCTAACCCTAACCCTAACTCTAACCCAAACCCTAACCTAAACCTAAACCTAACCCTAACTCAAACCCTAACTCTAACACTAACCCAAACACTAACCCTAACCCTAACTCAAACCATAACCCAAATAATAACCCTAATCCTAAACTTAACCCTAACCCTAATCCTTATCCTAACCCTAACCCTAATTCTAACACTAACCCTAACCCTAATTCTAACCCTAACCCTAACCCTGACCCAAAACCAAATCCTAAACATAACCCTAAACTTAATCTTAACACTAACCCTAACATTAACACTAACCCAGATTCAAACCCAACCCTAACCCAAACCCTAACCCTAACCCTAACCCTAACCCAATCCCTAACCCTAACCCTAATCCTAACCCTAATGATAACCCTAAACCTAACTCAAACACAAACCCTAACCCTAAGCCTAACCCTAACACAAACCCTAACCCTAACCCTAACCCTAACCCTAACTAAAACCCTAACACTAACCCTAACCCTAATGCTAACCCAAAACCTAACCCTAACCCTAATCCTAACCCTAATGCTAACCCTAAACCTAACCCTAACACTAACCCTAGTCCTAACCCTAACCCTAACCCAAACCCTTACACTACCCCTAAGCCTCCCCCTAACCCTAAATCAAACCCTAAACCTAACCCGAACCCAAAACCTAACCCTAACCCTAACCCTAACCCTAACTGAAATACTAATCCTAAACCTAACCGAACCCTAATGCTAACCCTAAACCTAATTCAAACTCAAACCCTAACCCTAATCCTAACCAGAACCCAAACCCTAACCCTAACCCTAAACCTAACCCAAAGCATAACCCAAACCAAAACCCTAACCCTAACCCTAACCCTAACCCTAAACCCTAACCCTAACACTTACCCTAATCATAACCCAAACCTTAACCCAAACCCTAACCCTAATCCTAACCCTAACCCTAACCCTAATCCTAGTCCTAACCCTAACCCTAACCCTAACCCTAACCTTAAACCTTACCCAAACCCAAACTCTAAACCAAACTCTAATCGGAACCCTAACCCTAACCCTAATCCTAACCCTAACCCTAACCATAACCCTAATCCAACACCTCACGCTAACCCTATCTCTAACCTAAACCCTAACCTAAACCTAACTCTAAACCAAACTCAAACCCTAACCCTAACCCTAACTCTAACCCAAACCCTAACCTAACCCTAAACCTATCCCTAATTCAAACCCTAACTCTAACACTAACCCAAACCCTAACCCTAACCCTAACACAAACCATAACCCAAATAATAACCCTAACCCTAACCCAAACCCAAACCCTAATCTTAACACAAACCCTAACCCTAATCCTAACCCTAACCCTAACCCTAACCCAAACCCTAACCCTAACCCTAATCCTAACCCAAACCCTAACCCTAACCCTTACCCTAATCCTAACCCTAATGCTAACCCTAAACCTAACCCTAACACTAACCCTGTCCTAACCCTAACCCTAACCCTAACCCTAACCCTAACCGTAACCCTAACCCAAACCCTAACCCTAACCCTAACCCTAACCCTAACCCAAACCCTAACCCTAACCCTAAATCTAACCCTAACCCTAACCCTAACCCTAACCCTAACCCTAACCCTAACCCTAAATCAACCCTAACCATAACCCTAACCGTAACCCAAACCTAAACCCAAACCCTAACCCTAATCCTAACCCTAAGGCTAACCCTAATCCTAGTCCTAACCCTAACCCTAACCCTAACCCTAACCTTAACCCTTACCCAAACCCAAACTCTAAACCTAACTCTAATCGGAACCCTAACCCTAACCCTAACCCTAAGGCTAGCCCTAACCATAACCCTAACCCTAACCGTAAAGCTAAACCTAACCATAACCCTAACCCTAACCCTAAACCTAACCAAACCTAAACCCTAACCCAAACCCTAATACTAACACTAACCCTAACACTAAACCTAACCGAAAACCTAAACCCTAAACCTAATCCTAACCCTAACCCTAACCCTAAAACAAAACCTAACCCTAAACGTAACTTTAACCGAAACCCTAACCCTAACCCTAAACCAATCCCTAATCTTAACACAAACCCTAACACTAATCCTAACCCTAACCGTAACCCTAACTCAAACGTTCACCCTAACCCTAACCCTAACCCAAACCCTAACCCTAACCCTAACCCTAACCCTAACCCAAAACCAAACCCTAACCCTAACCCTAATCCTAAAACTAATGCTAACCCTAAACCTAACCGTAACACCAACCCTAGTCGTAACCCTAACCCTAACCCAAACTCTAAAACTAACCCTAACCCTAACCCTAACCCTAAATCAAACCCTAAACCTAACCCTAACCCTAACCTTATTCTAAACCTAACCCTAACTGAAACACTAATCCTAAACCTAACCCTAACCCAAATGCTAACCCTAAACCTAATTCAAACTAAAACCCTAACCCTAATCCTAACCCGAACCCAAACCCTAACCCTAAACCTAACCCAAAATATAACCCAAACCGAAACCCCAACCCTAACCCTAAACCTAACCCTAAACCCTAACCATAACACTTACCCTAACCATAACCCAAACCTAAACACAAACCCTAACCCTAATCCTAACCCTAAACCTAACCCTAATCCTAGTCCTATCCCTAACCCTAACCGTAACCCTAACCCTAACCTTATCCCTTACCCAAACCCAAACTCTAAACCTAACTCTAATCGGAACCTTAACCCTAACCCTAATCCTAACCCTAACCCTAACCATAACCCTAATCCAACACCTCACCCTAACCCTAACTCTAACCCAAACCCTAACCTAAACCTAACTCTAAACCAAACCCAAACCCTAACCCTAACCCTAACTCTAACCCAAACACTAACCTAACCCTAATCCTAACCCTAAATCAAACCCTAAACCTAACCCTAACCCTAACCCTAACGCAAACCATAACCCAAATAATAACCCTAATCCTAACCCTAAACCTAAACCTCATCCTTATCCTAACCCTAACCCTAACCCTAATTCTAACCCTAACCCAAACCCTAACCCTAACCCTAACCCTAACCCTAACACTAACCCTAACCCTAACATTAACCCAGATTCAAACCTAACCCTAACCCAAACCCTAACCCTAACCCTAATCCTAACCCTAATGCTAACCCTAAACCTAACTCAAACTCAAACCCTAAACCTAAGCCTAACCCTAACCCAAACCCTAAACCAAACCTAATTCTAACCCTAAACCTAACTCAAACTCAAACCCTAACCCAACCCGAACCCAAACCCTAACCCTAATCCTAACCCTAACCCTAACACTAACCCTAACCCTAACCCTAACCCTAACCCTAACCCAAACTCTAACCCTAACCCTAACCCTAACCCTAACCCTAACCTAATCCTTATCCTAACCCTGACCCTAACCCTAACTCTAACCCTAACACTAACCCTAACCCTAACCCTAACCCAAACTCTAACCCTAACCCTAATCATAACCCTAATGCTAACCCTAAACCTAACTCAATCTCAAACCCTAACCCTATGCCTAACGCTAACCCTAACCCTAACCCTAACCCTAACTAAAACCCTATCACTAACCCAACCCGAACGCAAACCCTAACCCTAACCCGAAACTTATCCGAAAACCTAAACCTAACCGTAATCCTAAACCAAACCCTAACCCTAACACTAACTCTAACCCTAACCCTAACACTAACCCTAACCCAAACGCTAACGCTAATCCTAAGCCAAAACCTAAACATAACCCTAACCCTAACCCTAACCGTAACCCAATCCCTAACCATAAACCTAAACCTAAACTAAAACCCTAACCCCTAACCCTAAACCCTAACCCAAAACCTAACCCTTACCCTAACCCTAACCTTAAACCTAAACCTACTCCTAACCCTAACCCTAACCCTAACCCTAACCCTAACCTTAACCCTTACCCACACCCAAACTCTAAACCTAACTCTAATCGGAACCCTAACCCTAACCCTAATCCTAACCCTAACCCTAACCATAACCCTAATCCAACACCTCACCCTAACCCTAACTCTATCCCAAACCCTAACCTAACCCTAACTCTAAACCAAACCCAAACCCTAACCCTAACCCTAACTCTAACCCAAACCCTAACCTAAACCTAAACCTAACCCTAACTCAAACCCTAACTCTAACACTAACCCAAACACTAACCCTAACCCTAACTCAAACCATAACCCAAATAATAACCCTAATCCTAAACTTAACCCTAACCCTAATCCTTATCCTAACCCTAACCCTAATTCTAACACTAACCCTAACCCTAATTCTAACCCTAACCCTAACCCTGACCCAAAACCAAATCCTAAACCTAACCCTAAACTTAATCTTAACACTAACCCTAATATTAACACTAACCCAGATTCAAACCCAACCCTAACACAAACCCTAACCCTAACCCTAACCCTAACCCTAACCCTAACCCAATCCCTAACCCTAACCCTAATCCTAACCCTAATGATAACCCTAAACCTAACTCAAACACAAACCCTAACCCTAAGCCTAACCCTAACACAAACCCTAACCCTAACCCTAACCCTAACCCTAACTAAAACCCTAACACTAACCCTAACCCTAACGCTAACCCAAACCCTAACCCTAACCCTAATCCTAACCCTAATGCTATCCCTAAACCTAACCCTAACACTAACCCTAGTCCTAACCCTAACCCTAACCCAAACCCTTACACTAACCCTAAGCCTAACCCTAACCCTAAATCAAACCCTAAACCTAACCCGAACCCAAACCCTAACCCTAACCCTAACCCTAACCCTAACTGAAATACTAATCCTAAACCTAACCCGAACCCTAATGCTAACCCTAAACCTAATTCAAACTCAAACCCTAACCCTAATCCTAACCAGAACCCAAACCCTAACCCTAACCCTAAACCTAACCCAAAGCATAACCCAAACCAAAACCCTAACCCTAACCCTAACCCTAACCCTAAACCCTAACCCTAACACTTACCCTAATCATAACCCAAACCTTAACCCAAACCCTAACCCTAATCCTAACCCTAACCCTAACCCTAATCCTAGTCCTAACCCTAACCCTAACCCTAACCCTAACCTTAAACCTTACCCAAACCCAAACTCTAAACCAAACTCTAATCGGAACCTTAACCCTAACCCTAATCCTAACCCTAACCCTAACCATAACCCTAATCCAACACCTCACCCTAACCCTAACTCTAACCCAAACCCTAACCTAAACCTAACTCTAAACCAAACCCAAACCCTAACCCTAACCCTAACTCTAACCCAAACACTAACCTAACCCTAATCCTAACCCTAAATCAAACCCTAAACCTAACCCTAACCCTAACCCTAACGCAAACCATAACCCAAATAATAACCCTAATCCTAACCCTAAACCTAAACCTCATCCTTATCCTAACCCTAACCCTAACCCTAATTCTAACCCTAACCCAAACCCTAACCCTAACCCTAACCCTAACCCTAACACTAACCCTAGCCCTAACAGTAACCCAGATTCAAACCTAACCCTAACCCAAACCCTAACCCTAACCCTAATCCTAACCCTAATGCTAACCCTAAACCTAACTCAAACTCAAACCCTAAACCTAAGCCTAACCCTAACCCAAACCCTAAACCAAACCTAATTCTAACCCTAACCCTAACTAAAACCCTAACACTAACCCAACCCGAACCCAAACCCTAACCCTAACCCTAATCCTAACCCTAACACTAACCCTAACCCTAACCCTAACCCTAACCCTAACCCAAACTCTAACCCTAACCCTAACCCTAACCCTAACCCTAACCCTAACCCTAACCTAATCCTTATCCTAACCCTGACCCTAACCCTAACTCTAACCCTAACACTAACCCTAACCCTAACCCTAACCCAAACTCTAACCCTAACCCTAATCATAACCCTAATGCTAACCCTAAACCTAACTCAATCTCAAACACTAAACCTATGCCTAACGCTAACCCTAACCCTAACCCTAACCCTAACTAAAACCCTATCACTAACCCAACCCGAACGCAAACCCTAACCCTAACCCGAAACTTATCCGAAAACCTAAACCTAACCGTAATCCTAAACCAAACCCTAACCCTAACACTAACTCTAACCCTAACCCTAACACTACCCCTGTCCTAACCCTAACCCTAACCCTAACCCTAACCCTAACCCTAACCGTAACCCTAACCCAAACCCTAACCCTAACCCTAACCCTAACCCTAACCCAAACCCTAACCCTAACCCTAAATCTAACCCTAACCCTAAACCTAACCCTAACCCTAACCCTAACCCTAACCCTAAATCAACCCTAACCATAACCCTAACCATAACCCAAACCTAAACCCAAACCCTAACCCTAATCCTAACCCTAAGGGTAACCCTAATCCTAGTCCTAAACCTAACCCTAACCCTAACCCTAACCTTAACCCTTACCCAAACCCAAACTCTAAACCTAACTCTAATCGGAACCCTAACCCTAACACTAAACCTAAGGCTAGCCCTAACCATAACCCTAACCCTAACCGAAAAGCTAAACCTAACCATAACCCTAACCCTAACGCTAAACCTAACCAAATCTAAACCCTAACCCAAACCCTAATACTAACCCTAACCCTAACACTAAACCTAACCGAAAACCTACACCCTAAACCTAATCCTAACCCTAACCCTAACCCTAAAACAAAACCTAACCCTAAACGTAACTTTAACCGAAACCCTAACCCTAACCCTAAACCAATCCCTAATCTTAACACAAACCCTAACACTAATCCTAACCCTAACAGTAACCCTAACTCAAACGTTAACCCTAACCCTAACCCTAACCCAAACCCTAACTCTAACCCTAACCCTAACCCTAAACCAAACCCAAACCCTAACCCTAACCCTAATCCTAAAACTAATGCTAACCCTAAACCTAACCGTAACACTAACCCTAGTCGTAACCCTAACCCTAACCCAAACTCTAAAACTAACCCTAACCCTAACCCTAACCCTAAATCAAACCCTAAACCTAACCCAAACCCTAACCTTAACCTAAACTTAACCCTAACTGAAACACTAATCCTAAACCTAACCCTAACCCAAATGCTAACCCTAAACCTAATTCAAAGTAAAACCCTAACCCTAATCCTAACCCGAACACAAACCCTAACCCTAAACCTAACCCAAAATATAACCCAAACCGAAACCCTAACCCTAACCCTAAACCTAACCCTAAACCCTAACCATAACACTTACCCTAACCATAACCCAAACCTAAACACAAACCCTAACCCTAATCCTAACCCTAAACCTAACCCTAATCCTAGTCCTATCCCTAACCCTAACCGTAACCCTAACCCTAACCTTAACCCTTACCCAAACCCAAACTCTAAACCTAACTCTAATCGGA
>JAJHUQ010000036.1:190000-195000 GCA_035773235.1 Eospalax fontanierii | reverse complement strand
CCAAACCCTAACACTAAACCTAACCCTAACCCTAACCCTAAATCAAACCCTAACCCTATCCCTAACCCTAACCCGAACCCAAAACCTAACCCTAACCCTAACCCTAACCCTAACTGAAACCCTAATCCTAAACCTAACCCTAACCCTAATGCTAACCCTAAACCTAATTCAAACTCAAACCATAACCCTATTCCTAACCCGAACCCAAACACTAACCCTAACCCTAAACCTAACCCAAAACATAACCAAAACCGAAACCCTAACCCTAATTCTAACCCTAACCCTAAACCCTAACCCTAACACTAACCCTAATATTAACCCAAACCTAAACCCAAACCCTAACCCTAATCCTAACCCTAACCCTAACCATAATCCTAGTCCTAACCCTAACCCTAACCCTAACCCTAACACTGACACTAACCTTAAGCCTTACCCAAACACAAACTCTAAACCTAACTCTAATCGGAACCCTAACCCTAACCCTAATCCTAACCCTAACCCTAACCATAACCCTAATCCAACACCTCACCCGAACCCTAACTTTAACCCAAACCCTAACTTAACCCTAACTCTAAACCAAACGCAAACCCTAACCCTAACCCTAACTCTAACCCAAACTCTAACCTAACCCTAAACCTAACCCTAACTCAAACCCTAACTCTAACACTAAACCAAACCCTAACACTAACCCTAACCCAAACCATAACCCAAATAATAACCCTAATCCCAACCCTAACCCTAACCCTCATCCTAATCCTAACCCTAACCCTAACCATAACCCTAATCCTAACACTAATTCTAATCCTAACCCTAATCCTAACCCAAAACCTAACCCTAACCCTAACCCTAACCCTAATCTTAACACTAACCCTAACCCTAACACTAACCCAGATTCAAACCTAACCCTAACCCAAACCCTAACCCTAACCCTAACCCTAACCCAAACCCTAACCGTAACCGTAATTCTAACCCTAATGCTAAACCTAAACCTAACTCAAACTCAAACCCTAACCCTAAGCCTAACCCTAACCTAAACCCTAACCCTAACCCTAACCCTAACTAAAACCCTAAAACTAACCGAACCCGATCGCAAACCCTAACCCTAACCCGAAACTTAACCGAAAACCTAAACCTAAATGGAATCCTAAACCAAACCCTTACCCTAACCCTAACCCTAACCCTAACCCTAATGCTAACCCTAAACCTAACTCAAACTCAAACCCTAATCCTAACCCTAACCCTAACCCAAAACCTAACCCTAACCCTAACCTTAACCCTAACCCTAACCCTAACCCTAACCCTAACCATAACACTAACCCTAATTCTAACTAAAACCCAAACCCTAACCCTAACCCAAACAAAAACCGTA
The DNA here is from genome assembly GCA_035773235.1 of Eospalax fontanierii. Taxonomy (NCBI): domain Eukaryota; kingdom Metazoa; phylum Chordata; class Mammalia; order Rodentia; family Spalacidae; genus Eospalax; species Eospalax fontanierii. The sequence continues at coordinate 193,631 of JAJHUQ010000036.1, read as the reverse complement.
ATCTTAACACAAACCCTAACCCTAATCCTAAGCCTAACCCTAACCCTAACCCAACCCCTAACCCTCACCATAACTCTAACCCAAACCCGAACCCTAACCCTAAGCCTAACCCAAATCCTTACCCTAACCCTAACCCTAAACCTAACCCAAATCCTAACCCTAACCCATACCCTAACCCAAACCCAAACCACAACCCTAACCCTAACGCTCACCCCAACCCTAACCCTAACCCTAACGCTAACCCTAACCATAACCCTAACCCTAACCCTAAACCTAACCAAACCTAAATCCTAACCCAAACCCTAATCCTAACACTAACCCTAACACTAACCCTAACCGAAAACCTAAACCCTAACCCTAATCCAAAGCCTAACCCTAACCTTAACACAAACCCTTACCCTAAACGTAACCTTAATCCAAACCCTAACCCTAACCGTAATCCACACAGAAACCATAATCTTAACACAAAACCTAACCCTAATCCTAACCCTAACCCTAACCCTAACCCAAAAGCTAACCCTAACCCTAACCCTAACCCAAACCCTACCCCTAACCCAAACCCTAATCCTAATCCTAATCCTAACCCTAACCCTAACCCAAACCCTAATACTAACCCTAACACTAACCCTAACCCTAACTCAAACCCTATCCCTAACCCTAACTCTAACCCGAACCCAAACCCTAACCCTAACTCTAAACCTAACCCAAAACCTAAACCAAACCCCAACACTACCCTTAAACCAAATCCTAAATCTAACCCTAACCCTAAACCTAACCATTACCCAAACCCTAACCCTAACCCTAAACCTAACTGAAACACTAATCCTAAACCTAACCCTAAGCCTAATGCTAACCCTAAACCTAATTCAAACTCAAACCCTAACCCTAATCCTAACCCGAACCCAAACGCTAACCCTAACCCTAAACCTAACCCAAAACATAACCCAAACTGAAACTCTAACCCTAACCCTATCCCTAACCCTAACCCTAAACCCTAACCCTAACACTAACCCTAACCATAACCCAAACCTAAACCCAAACCCTAAACCTAATCCTAATCCTAACCGTAATCCTAGTCCTAACCCTAACCCTAACCCTTACCCTAACCCAAACCCTAACACTAACCCTAACCCTAACCCTAAATCAAACCCTAAACCTAACCCTAACCCTAACCCTAACGCAAACCATAACCCAAATTATAACCCTAATCCTAACCCTAAACCTAAACCTCATCCTTATCCTAACCCTAACCCTAACCCTAATTCTAACCCTAACCCAAACCCTAACCCTAACCCTAACCCTAACCCTAACACTAACCCTAACCCTAACAGTAACCCAGATTCAAACCTAACCCTAACCCAAACCCTAACCCTAACCCTAATCCTAACCCTAATGCTAACCCTAAACCTAACTCAAACTCAAACCCTAAACCTAAGCCTAACCCTAACCCAAACCCTAAACCAAACCTAATTCTAACCCTAACCCTAACTAAAACCCTAACACTAACCCAACCAGAACCCAAACCCTAAACCTAACCCTAACCCTAACCCTAACACAAACCCTACCCCTAACTCTCACCCTAACCATAACCCAAACTCTAACCCTTACCCTAACCCTAACCCTAACCCTAACCCTAACCCTAACCCTAACCTAATCCTTATCCTAACCCTGACCCTAACCCTAACTCTAACCATAACACTAACCCTAACCCTAACCCTAACCCAAACTCTAACCCTAACCCTAATCATAACCCTAATGCTAACCCTAAACCTAACTCAAACTCAAACCCTAACCCTAAGCCTAACGCTAACCCTAACCCTAACCCTAACCCTAACTAAAACCCTATCACTAACCCAACCCGAACGCAAACCCTAACCCTAAACCGAAACTTATCCGAAAACCTAAACCTAACCGTAATCCTAAACCAAACCCTAACCCTAACACTAACTCTAACCCTAACCCTAACACTAACCCTAACCCAAATGCTAACGCTAACCCTAACCCAAAACCTAAACCTAACCCTAACCCTAACCCTAACCGTAACCCAATCCCTAACCATAAACCTAAACCTAAACTTAACCCCTAACCCCTAACCCTAAACCCTAACCCAAAACCTAACCCTAACCCTAACCCTAACCTTAAACCTAAACCTACTCCTAACCCTAACCCTAACCCTAACCCTAACCCTAACCCTAACCTTAACCCTTACCCACACCCAAACTCTAAACCTAACTCTAAACGGAACCCTAACCCTAACCCTAATCCTAACCCTAACCCTAACCATAACCCTAATCCAACACCTCACCCTAACCCTAACTCTATCCCAAACCCTAACCTAACCCTAACTCTAAACCAAACCCAAACCCTAACCCTAACCCTAACTCTAACCCAAACCCTAACCTAAACCTAAACCTAACCCTAACTCAAACCCTAACTCTAACACTAACCCAAACACTAACCCTAACCCTAACTCAAACCATAACCCAAATAATAACCCTAATCCTAAACTTAACCCTAACCCTAATCCTTATCCTAACCCTAACCCTAATTCTAACACTAACCCTAACCCTAATTCTAACCCTAACCCTAACCCTGACCCAAAACCAAATCCTAAACATAACCCTAAACTTAATCTTAACACTAACCCTAACATTAACACTAACCCAGATTCAAACCCAACCCTAACCCAAACCCTAACCCTAACCCTAACCCTAACCCAATCCCTAACCCTAACCCTAATCCTAACCCTAATGATAACCCTAAACCTAACTCAAACACAAACCCTAACCCTAAGCCTAACCCTAACACAAACCCTAACCCTAACCCTAACCCTAACCCTAACTAAAACCCTAACACTAACCCTAACCCTAATGCTAACCCAAAACCTAACCCTAACCCTAATCCTAACCCTAATGCTAACCCTAAACCTAACCCTAACACTAACCCTAGTCCTAACCCTAACCCTAACCCAAACCCTTACACTAACCCTAAGCCTAACCCTAACCCTAAATCAAACCCTAAACCTAACCCGGACCCAAAACCTAACCCTAACCCTAACCCTAACCCCAACTGAAATACTAATCCTCAACCTAACCGAGCCCTGATGCGAACCCCAACCCTAATTCAAACTCAAACCCTAACCCTAATCCTAACCAGAACCCAAACCCTAACCCTAACCCTAAACCTAACCCAAAGCATAACCCAAACCAAAACCCTAACCCTAACCCTAACCCTAACCCTAAACCCTAACCCTAACACTTACCCTAATCATAACCCAAACCTTAACCCAAACCCTAACCCTAATCCTAACCCTAACCCTAACCCTAATCCTAGTCCTAACCCTAACCCTAACCCTAACCCTAACCTTAAACCTTACCCAAACCCAAACTCTAAACCAAACTCTAATCGGAACCCTAACCCTAACCCTAATCCTAACCCTAACCCTAACCATAACCCTAATCCAACACCTCACGCTAACCCTATCTCTAACCTAAACCCTAACCTAAACCTAACTCTAAACCAAACTCAAACCCTAACCCTAACCCTAACTCTAACCCAAACCCTAACCTAACCCTAAACCTATCCCTAATTCAAACCCTAACTCTAACACTAACCCAAACCCTAACCCTAA
>JAJHUQ010000036.1:175000-187500 GCA_035773235.1 Eospalax fontanierii | reverse complement strand
CATAACCCTAACCCTAACCCTAACCGTAACCCAATCCCTAACCATAAACCTAAACCTAAACTAAACCCCTAACCCCTAACCCTAAACCCTAACCCAAAACCTAACCCTTACCCTAACCCTAACCTTAAACCTAAACCTACTCCTAACCCTAACCCTAACCCTAACCCTAACCCTAACCTTAACCCTTACCCACACCCAAACTCTAAACCTAACTCTAATCGGAACCCTAACCCTAACCCTAATCCTAACCCTAACCCTAACCATAACCCTAATCCAACACCTCACCCTAACCCTAACTCTATCCCAAACCCTAACCTAACCCTAACTCTAAACCAAACCCAAACCCTAACCCTAACCCTAACTCTAACCCAAACCCTAACCTAAACCTAAACCTAACCCTAACTCAAACCCTAACTCTAACACTAACCCAAACACTAACCCTAACCCTAACTCAAACCATAACCCAAATAATAACCCTAATCCTAAACTTAACCCTAACCCTAATCCTTATCCTAACCCTAACCCTAATTCTAACACTAACCCTAACCCTAATTCTAACCCTAACCCTAACCCTGACCCAAAACCAAATCCTAAACCTAACCCTAAACTTAATCTTAACACTAACCCTAATATTAACACTAACCCAGATTCAAACCCAACCCTAACACAAACCCTAACCCTAACCCTAACCCTAACCCTAACCCTAACCCAATCCCTAACCCTAACCCTAATCCTAACCCTAATGATAACCCTAAACCTAACTCAAACACAAACCCTAACCCTAAGCCTAACCCTAACACAAACCCTAACCCTAACCCTAACCCTAACCCTAACTAAAACCCTACCACTAACCCTAACCCTAACGCTAACCCAAACCCTAACCCTAACCCTAATGCTACCCCTAATGCTATCCCTAAACCTAACCCTAACACTAACCCTAGTCCCAACCCTAACCCTAACCCAAACCCTTACACTAACCCTAAGCCTAACCCTAACCCTAAATCAAACCCTAAACCTAACCCGAACCCAAACCCTAACCCTAACCCTAACCCTAACCCTAACTGAAATACTAATCCTAAACCTAACCCGAACCCTAATGCTAACCCTAAACCTAATTCAAACTCAAACCCTAACCCTAATCCTAACCAGAACCCAAACCCTAACCCTAACCCTAAACCTAACCCAAAGCATAACCCAAACCAAAACCCTAACCCTAACCCTAACCCTAACCCTAAACCCTAACCCTAACACTTACCCTAATCATAACCCAAACCTTAACCCAAACCCTAACCCTAATCCTAACCCTAACCCTAACCCTAATCCTAGTCCTAACCCTAACCCTAACCCTAACCCTAACCTTAAACCTTACCCAAACCCAAACTCTAAACCAAACTCTAATCGGAACCCTAACCCTAACCCTAATCCTAACCCTAACCCTAACCATAACCCTAATCCAACACCTCACGCTAACCCTATCTCTAACCTAAACCCTAACCTAAACCTAACTCTAAACCAAACTCAAACCCTAACCCTAACCCTAACCCAAACCCAAACCCTAATCTTAACACAAACCCTAACCCTAATCCTAACCCTAACCCTAACCCTAACCCTAACCCTAACCGTAACCCTAACCCAAACCCTAACCCTAACCCTAACCCTAACCCTAACCCAAACCCTAACCCTAACCCTAAATCTAACCCTAACCCTAACCCTAACCCTAACCCTAACCCTAACCCTAACCCTAACCCTAAATCAACCCTAACCATAAACCTAACCATAACCCAAACCTAAACCCAAACCCTAACCCTAAACCTAACACTAAGGGTAACCCTAATCCTAGTCCTAAACCTAACCCTAACCCTAACCCTAACCTTAACCCTTACCCAAACCCAAACTCTAAACCTAACTCTAATCGGAACCCTAACCCTAACCCTAACCCTAAGGCTAGCCCTAACCATAACCCTAACCCTAACCGTAAAGCTAAACCTAACCATAACCCTAACCCTAACCCTAAACCTAACCAAACCTAAACCCTAACCCAAACCCTAATACTAACCCTAACCCTAACACTAAACCTAACCGAAAACCTAAACCCTAAACCTAATCCTAACCCTAAACCTAACCCTAAAACAAAACCTAACCCTAAACGTAACTTTAACCGAAACCCTAAACCTAACCCTAAACCAATCCCTAATCTTAACACAAACCCTAACACTAATCCTAACCCTAACCGTAATCCTAAGTCAAACGTTAACCCTAACCCTAACCCTAACCCAAACCCTAACTCTAACCCTAACCCTAACCCTAACCCAAACCCAAACCCTAACCCTAACCCTAATCCTAAAACTAATGCTAACCCTAAACCTAACCGTAACACTAACCCTAGTCGTAACCCTAACCCTAACCCAAACTCTAAAACTAACCCTAACCCTAACCCTAACCCTAAATCAAACCCTAAACCTAACCCAAACCCTAACCTTAACCTAAACCTAACCCTAACTGAAACACTAATCCTAAACCTAACGCTAACCCAAATGCTAACCCTAAACCTAATTCAAAGTAAAACCCTAACCCTAATCCTAACCCGAACCCAAACCCTAACCCTAAACCTAACCCAAAATATAACCCATACCGAAACCCTAACCCTAACCCTAAACCTAACTCTAAACCTTAACCATAACACTTACGCTAACCATAACCCAAACCTAAACACAAACCCTAACCCTAATCTTAACCCTAAACCTAACCCTAATCCTAGTCCTATCCCTAACCCTAACCGTAACCCTAACCCTAACCTTAACCCTTACCCAAACCCAAACTCTAAACCTAACTCTAATCGGAACCTTAACCCTAACCCTAATCCTAACCCTAACCCTAACCATAACCCTAATCCAACACCTCACCCTAACCCTAACTCTAACCCAAACCCTAACCTAAACCTAACTCTAAACCAAACCCAAACCCTAACCCTAACCCTAACTCTAACCCAAACACTAACCTAACCCTAATCCTAACCCTAAATCAAACCCTAAACCTAACCCTAACCCTAACCCTAACGCAAACCATAACCCAAATAATAACCCTAATCCTAACCCTAAACCTAAACCTCATCCTTATCCTAACCCTAACCCTAACCCTAATTCTAACCCTAACCCAAACCCTAACCCTAACCCTAACCCTAACCCTAACACTAACCCTAACCCTAACATTAACCCAGATTCAAACCTAACCCTAACCCAAACCCTAACCCTAAACCTAATCCTAACCCTAATGCTAATCCTAAACCTAACTCAAACTCAAACCCTAAACCTAAGCCTAACCCTAACCCAAACCCTAAACCAAACCTAATTCTAACCCTAACCCTAACTAAAACCCTAACACTAACCCAACCCGAACCCAAACCCTAACCCTAATCCTAACCCTAACCCTAACCCTAACACTAACCCTAACCCTAACCCTAACCCTAACCCTAACCCAAACTCTAACCCTAACCCTAACCCTAACCCTAACCCTAACCCTAACCTAATCCTTATCCTAACCCTGACCCTAACCCTAACTCTAACCCTAACACTAACCCTAACCCTAACCCTAACCCAAACTCTAACCCTAACCCTAATCATAACCCTAATGCTAACCCTAAACCTAACTCAATCTCAAACCCTAACCCTATGCCTAACGCTAACCCTAACCCTAACCCTAACCCTAACTAAAACCCTATCACTAACCCAACCCGAACGCAAACCCTAACCCTAACCCGAAACTTATCCGAAAACCTAAACCTAACCGTAATCCTAAACCAAACCCTAACCCTAACACTAACTCTAACCCTAACCCTAACACTAACCCTAACCCAAACGCTAACGCTAACCCTAACCCAAAACCTAAACATAACCCTAACCCTAACCCTAACCGTAACCCAATCCCTAACCATAAACCTAAACCTAAACTTAACCCCTAACCCCTAACCCTAAACCCTAACCCAAAACCTAACCCTAACCCTAACCCTAACCTTAAACCTAAACCTACTCCTAACCCTAACCCTAACCCTAACCCTAACCCTAACCTTAACCCTTACCCACACCCAAACTCTAAACCTAACTCTAATCGGAACCCTAACCCTAACCCTAATCCTAACCCTAACCCTAACCATAACCCTAATCCAACACCTCACACTAACCCTAACTCTATCCCAAACCCAAACCTTACCCAAACTCCAAACCAAAAACAAACCCTAACTTTATCCCTACCCCTAACCCAAACCCTAAACTAAACCTAAATCTAACCCTAACTCAAACCCTAACTCTAACCCTAACCCTAACCCTAACCCTAACCCTAACACTTACCCTAATCATAACCCAAACCTTAACCCAAACCCTAACCCTAATCCTAACCCTAACCCTAACCCTAATCCTAGTCCTAACCCTAACCCTAACCCTAACCCTAACCTTAAACCTTACCCAAACCCAACCTCTAAACCAAACTCTAATCGGAACCCTAACCCTAACCCTAATCCTAACCCTAACCCTAACCATAACCCTAATCCAACACCTCACGCGAACCCTATCTCTAACCTAAACCCTAACCTAAACCTAACTCTAAACCAAACTCAAACCCTAACCCTAACCCTAACTCTACCCCAAACCCTAACCTAACCCTATACCTATCCCTAATTCAAACCCTAACTCTAACACTAACCCAAACCCTAACCCTAACCCTAACACAAACCATAACCCAAATAATAACCCTAACCCTAACCCAAACCCAAACCCTAATCTTAACACAAACCCTAACCCTAATCCTAACCCTAACCCTAACCCTAACCCAAACCCTAACCCTAACCCTAATCCTAACCCAAACCTTAACCCTAACCCTTACCCTAATCCTAACCCTAATGCTAACCCTAAACCTAACCCTAACACTAACCCTGTCCTAACCCTAACCCTAACCCTAACCCTAACCCTAACCGTAACCGTAACCCTAACCCAAACCCTAACCCTAACCCTAACCCTAACCCTAACCCAAACCCTAACCCTAACCCTAAATCTAACCCTAACCCTAACCCTAACCCTAACCCTAACCCTAACCCTAACCCTAAATCAACCCTAACCATATCCCTAACCATAACCCAAACCTAAACCCAAACCCTAACCCTAATCCTAACCCTAAGGGTAACCCTAATCCTAGTCCTAAACCTAACCCTAACCCTAACCCTAACCTTAACCCTTACCCAAACCCAAACTATAAACCTAACTCTAATCGGAACCCTAACCCTAACCCTAACCCTAAGGCTAGCCCTAACCATAACCCTAACCCTAACCGTAAAGCTAAACCTAACCATAACCCTAACCCTAACCCTAAACCTAACCAAACCTAAACCCTAACCCAAACCCTAATACTAACACTTTCCCTAACACTAAAACTAACCGAAAACCTAAACCCTAAACCTAATCCTAACCCTAACCCTAACCCTAAAACAAAACCTAACCCTAAACGTAACTTTAACCGAAACCCTAAACCTAACCCTAAACCAATCCCTAATCTTAACACAAACCCTAACACTAATCCTAGCCCTAACCGTAATCCTAACTCAAACGTTAACCCTAACCCTAACCCTAACCCAAACCCTAACTTTAACCCTAACCCTAACCCTAACCCAAACCCAAACCCTAACCCTAACCCTAATCCTAAAACTAATGCTAACCCTAAACCTAACCGTAACACTAACCCTAGTCGTAACCCTAACCCTAACCCAAACTCTAAAACTAACCCTAACCCTAACCGTAACCCTAAATCAAACCCTAAACCTAACCCAAACCCTAACCTTAACCTAAACCTAACCCTAACTGAAACACTAATCCTAAACCTAACGCTAACCCAAATGCTAACCCTAAACCTAATTCAAAGTAAAACCCTAACCCTAATCCTAACCCGAACCCAAACCCTAACCCTAAACCTAACCCAAAATATAACCCATACCGAAACCCTAACCCTAACCCTAAACCTAACCCTAAACCCTAACCATAACACTTACCCTAACCATAACCCAAACCTAAACACAAACCCTAACCCTAATCCTAACCCTAAACCTAACCCTAATCCTAGTCCTATCCCTAACCCTAACCGTAACCCTAACCCTAACCTTAACCCTTACCCAAACCCAAACTCTAAACCTAACTCTAATCGGAACCTTAACCCTAACCCTAATCCTAACCCTAACCCTAACCATAACCCTAATCCAACACCTCACCCTAACCCTAACTCTAACCCAAACCCTATCCTAAACCTAACTCTAAACCAAACCCAAACCCTAACCCTAACCCTAACTCTAACCCAAACACTAACCTAACCCTAATCCTAACCCTAAATCAAACCCTAAACCTAACCCTAACCCTAACCCTAACGCAAACCATAACCCAAATAATAACCCTAATCCTAACCCTAAACCTAAACCTCATCCTTATCCTAACCCTAACCCTAACCCTAATTCTAACCCTAACCCAAACCCTAACCCTAACCCTAACCCTAACCCTAACACTAACCCTAACCCTAACATTAACCCAGATTCAAACCTAACCCTAACCCAAACCCTAACCCTAAACCTAATCCTAACCCTAATGCTAACCCTAAACCTAACTCAAACTCAAACCCTAAACCTAAGCCTAACCCTAACCCAAACCCTAAACCAAACCTAATTCTAACCCTAACCCTAACTAAAACCCTAACACTAACCCAACCCGAACCCAAACCCTAACCCTAACCCTAACCCTAACCCTAACCCTAACACTAACCCTAACCCTAACCCTAACCCTAACCCTAACCCAAACTCTAACCCTAACCCTAACCCTAACCCTAACCCTAACCCTAACCTAATCCTTATCCTAACCCTGACCCTAACCCTAACTCTAACCCTAACACTAACCCTAACCCTAACCCTAACCCAAACTCTAACCCTAACCCTAATCATAACCCTAATGCTAACCCTAAACCTAACTCAATCTCAAACCCTAACCCTATGCCTAACGCTAACCCTAACCCTAACCCTAACCCTAACTAAAACCCTATCACTAACCCAACCCGAAAGCAAACCCTAACCCTAACCCGAAACTTATCCCAAAACCTAAACCCAACCAAAATCCTAAACCAAACCCTAACCCTAACACTAACTCTAACCCTAACCCTAACACTAACCCTAACCCAAACGCTAACGCTAACCCTAACCCAAAACCTAAACATAACCCTAACCCTAACCCTAACCGTAACCCAATCCCTAACCATAAACCTAAACCTAAACTTAACCCCTAACCCCTAACCCTAAACCCTAACCCAAAACCTAACCCTAACCCTAACCCTAACCTTAAACCTAAACCTACTCCTAACCCTAACCCTAACCCTAACCCTAACCCTAACCTTAACCCTTACCCACACCCAAACTCTAAACCTAACTCTAATCGGAACCCTAACCCTAACCCTAATCCTAACCCTAACCCTAACCATAACCCTAATCCAACACCTCACACTAACCCTAACTCTATCCCAAACCCTAACCTAACCCTAACTCTAAACCAAACCCAAACCCTAACCCTAACCCTAACTCTAGCCCAAACCCTAACCTAAACCTAAACCTAACCCTAACTCAAACCCTAACTCTAACCCTAACCCTAACCCTAACCCTAACCCTAACACTTACCCTAATCATAACCCAAACCTTAACCCAAACCCTAACCCTAATCCTAACCCTAACCCTAACCCTAATCCTAGTCCTAACCCTAACCCTAACCCTAACCCTAACCTTAAACCTTACCCAAACCCAAACTCTAAACCAAACTCTAATCGGAACCCTAACCCTAACCCTAATCCTAACCCTAACCCTAACCATAACCCTAATCCAACACCTCACGCTAACCCTATCTCTAACCTAAACCCTAACCTAAACCTAACTCTAAACCAAACTCAAACCCTAACCCTAACCGTAACTCTAACCCAAACCCTAACCTAACCCTAAACCTATGCCTAATTCAAACCCTAACTCTAACACTAACCCAAACCCTAACCCTAACCCTAACAGAAACCATAACCCAAATAATAACCCTAACCCTAACCCAAACCCAAACCCTAATCTTAACACAAACCCTAACCCTAATCCTAACCCTAACCCTAACCCTAACCCAAACCCTAACCCTAACCCTAATCCTAACCCAAACCCTAACCCTAACCCTTACCCTAATCCTAACCCTAATGCTATCCCTAAACCTAACCCTAACACTAACCCTCGTCCTAACCCTAACCCTAACCCTAACCCTAACCCTAACCGTAACCGTAACCCTAACCCAAACCCTAACCCTAACCCTAACCCTAACCCTAACCCAAACCCTAACCCTAACCCTAAATCTAACCCTAACCCTAACCCTAACCCTAACCCTAACCCTAACCCTAACCCTAACCCTAACCCTAAATCAACCCTAATCATAACCCTAACCATAACCCAAACCTAAACCCAAACCCTAACCCTAATCCTAACCCTAAGGGTAACCCTAATCCTAGTCCTAAACCTAACCCTAACCCTAACCCTAACCTTAACCCTTACCCAAACCCAAACTCTAAACCTAACTCTAATCGGAACCCTAACCCTAACCCTAACCCTAAGGCTAGCCCTAACCATAACCCTAACCCTAACCGTAAAGCTAAACCTAACCATAACCCTAACCCTAACCCTAAACCTAACCAAACCTAAAACCTAACCCAAACCCTAATACTAACCCTAACCCTAACACTAAATCTAACCGAAAACCTAAACCCTAAACCTAATCCTAACCCTAACCCTAACCCTAAAACAAAACCTAACCCTAAACGTAACTTTAACCGAAACCCTAAACCTAACCCTAAACCAATCCCTAATCTTAACACAAACCCTAACACTAATCCTAACCCTAACCGTAATCCTAACTCAAACGTTAACCCTAACCCTAACCCTAACCCAAACCCTAACTCTAACCCTAACCCTAACCCTAACCCAAACCCAAACCCTAACCCTAACCCTAATCCTAAAACTAATGCTAACCCTAAACCTAACCGTAACACTAACCCTAGTCGTAACCCTAACCCTAACCCAAACTCTAAAACTAACCCTAACCCTAACCCTAACCCTAAATCAAACCCTAAACCTAACCCAAACCCTAACCTTAACCTAAACCTAACCCTAACTGAAACACTAATCCTAAACCTAACGCTAACCCAAATGCTAACCCTAAACCTAATTCAAAGTAAAACCCTAACCCTAATCCTAATCCGAACCCAAACCCTAACCCTAAACCTAACCCAAAATATAACCCATACCGAAACCCTAACCCTAACCCTAAACCTAACCCTAAACCCTAACCATAACACTTACCCTAACCATAACCCAAACCTAAACACAAACCCTAACCCTAATCCTAACCCTAAACCTAACCCTAATCCTAGTCCTATCCCTAACCCTAACCGTAACCCTAACCCTAACCTTAACCCTTACCCAAACCCAAACTCTAAACCTAACTCTAATCGGAACCTTAACCCAAACCCTAATCCTAACCCTAACCCTAACCATAACCCTAATCCAACACCTCACCCTAACCCTAACTCTAACCCAAAACCTAACCTAAACCTAACTCTAAACCAAACCCAAACCCTAAACCTAACCCTAACTCTAACCCAAACACTAACCTAACCCTAATCTAACCCTAACTCAAACCCTCACTCTAACACTAACCCAAACCGTAACCCTAACCCTAACCCAAACCATAACCCAAATAATAACCCTAATCCTAACCCTAACACTAACCCTCATCCTTATCCTAACCCTAACCCTAACCCTAATTCTAAACCTAACCCTAACCCTAACCCTAACCCTAACCCTAACCCTAACCCTAACCCTAACCCTAACCCTAACTCCAACCCTAAACCTAACCCAAACACTAACCCTAACCCTAACCCTAACCCAAACCCTAACCCTAACCCTAACCCTAACCCTAACCCTAACCCTAACCCTAACCCTAACGCAAACCCTAACCCTAACCCTAATCCTAACCCTAATGCTAACCCTACTCTAACCCTAACACTAACACTAGTCCTAACCCTAACCCTAAGCCAAACCCTAACACTAACCCTAAAACTAACCCTAACCCTAAATCAAACCCTAAACCTAACCCTAACCCTAACCTTAACCCTAACCCTAACCCTAACTGAAACACTAATCCTAAATCTAACCCTAACCCTAATGCTAACCCTAAACCTAATTCAAACTCAAAACCTAACCCTAATCCTAACCCGAACCCAAACTCTAACCCTAACCCTAAACCTAGCCCAAAACATAAACCAAACCGAAACCCTAACCATAACCCTAACCCTAACCCTAAACTGTAACCCCAACACTTACCCTAACCATAACCCAAACCGAAACCCAAACCCGAACCCTAATCCTAACCGTAACCCTAACCCTAATCCTAGTCCTAACCCTAACCCTAACCCTAACCCTAACCCTAACCTTAACCCTTACCCAAACCCAAACTCTAAACCTAACTCTAATCGGAACCCTAACCCTAACCCTAACCCTAACGCTAACCCTAACCATAACCCTAACCCTAACCGTAAAGCTAAACCTAACCATAACCCTAACCCTAACCCTAAACCTAACCAAACGTAAAACCTAACCCAAAACCTAATCATAACCCTAACCCTAACACTAAACCTAACCGAAAACGTAAACCCTAAACGTAATCGTAACCCTAACCCTAACCCTAAAACAAAACCTAACCCTAAACGTAACTTTAACCGAAACCCTAACCCTAATCCTAACCCTAACCGTAACCCTGACTCAAACGTTAACCCTAACCCTAACCCTAACCCAAACCCTAACCCTAACCCTAACCCTAACCCTAACCCTAACCCTAACCCTAACCCTAACCTTAACCCTTGCCCAAACCCAAACTCTAAACCTAACTCTAATCGGAAGCCTAACCCTAACCCTAATCCTAACCCTAACCCTAAACATAACCCTAATCCAAAACCTCACCTAACCCTAACTCTAACCCAAACCCTAACCTAAACCTAAATCTAAACCAAACCCAAACCCTAACCCTAACCCTAACCCTAACCCTAACCCTAACCCTAAACCTAACCCAAACCCTAACCCTAACCCAAATCCTAACCCTAATGCTAACCCTAAACCTAACCCTAACACTAACCCTAGTCCTAACCCTAACCCTAACCCAAACCCTTACACTAACCCTAAGCCTAACCCTAACCCTAAATCAAACCCTAACCCTAACCCTAACCCTAATCCGAAACCAAACCCTAACCCTAACCCTAACCCTAACTGAAATACTTATCCTAAACCTAACCCTAACCCTAATGCTAACCCTAAACCTAATTCAAACTCAAACCCTAACCCTTTTCCTAACCCTAAACCTAACCTTCACCCTTACCCAAACCCAAACTCTAAACATAACTCTAATCGGAATCCTAACCCTAACCCTAATCCTAACCCTAACACTAACCATAACCCTAATCCAACACCTCACCCTAACCCTAAATCTAACCCTAACCCTAACCCTAACCCTAACCCTAACCCTAACCTTAACCTAACACTAAACCTAACCCTAACTCAAAACCTCACTCTAACACTAAACCAAACCCTAACCCTAACACTAACCCAAACCATAAACCAAATAATAACCCTAATCCTAACCCTAACCTTAACCCTCATCCTTATCCTAACCCTAACCCTAACCCTAATTCTAAACCTAACCCTAAACCTAACCCTAACCCTAACCCTAACACAAACACAAACCCTAATTTTAACACAAACCCTAACCCTAATCCTAACTCCAACCCTAAACCTAACCCAAACCCTAACCCTAACCCTAACCCTAACCCAAACCCTAACCCTAAACCTAACCCTAACCCTAACCCTAACCCTAACCCTAACCCAAACCCTAACCCTAACCCTAATCCTAACCCTAATGCTAACCCTAAACCTAACCCTAACACTAACTCTAGTCCTAACCCTAAACCTAACCCAAACCCTAACACTAAGCCTAACCCTAACCCTAACCCTAAATCAAACCCTAAACCTAACCGTAACCCTAACTTTAACCCTAACCCTAACCCTAATTGAAACACTAATCCTAAATCTAACCCTAACCCTAATGCTAACCCTAAACCTAATTCAAACTCAAACCCTAACCCTAATCCTAACCCGAACCAAAACCCTAACCCAACCCTAAACCTAGCCCAAAACATAACCCAAACCGAAACCCTAACCCTAACCCTAACACTAACCCTAAACTGTAACCCTAACACTTACCCTAACCATAACCCAAACCTAAACCCAAACCCTAAGACTAATTCTAACCCGAACCCTAACCCTAATCCTACTCCTAACCCTAACCCTAACCCTAACCTTAAATCTTACCCAAACCCAAATTCTAAACCTAACTCTAATCGGAACCGTAACCCTAACCCTA
>JAJHUQ010000036.1:142500-165000 GCA_035773235.1 Eospalax fontanierii | reverse complement strand
CCAAACCCTAATCTTAACACAAACCTTAACCCTAATCCTAACCCTAACCCTAACCCTAAACCTAAACCTAACCCTAACCCAAACCCTAACCCTAACCCTAACCCAAACCCTAACCCTAACCCTAATCCTAACCCTAATGCTAACCCTAAACCTAACCCTAACACTAACCCTAGTCCTAAACCTAACCCTAACCCAAACCCTTACACTAACCCTAAGCCTAACCCTAACCCTAAATCAAACCCTAACCCTAACCCTAACCCTAACCCGAACCCAAACCCTAACCCTAACTGAAATACTTATCCTAACCCTAACCCTAACCCTAATGCTAACCCTAAACATAATTCAAACTCAAACCCTAACCCTAATCCTAACACTAAAACTAACCTTAACCCTTACCCAAACCCAAACTCTAAACATAACTCTAATCAGAACCCTAACCCTAACCCTAATGCTAACCCTAAACATAATTCAAACTCAAACCCTAACCCTAATCCTAACACTAAAACTAACCTTAACCCTTACCCAAACCCAAACTCTAAACATAACTCTAATCAGAACCCTAGCCCTAACCCTAAGCCTAACCCTAACCCTAACCCTAAGCCTAACCATAACCCTAAGCCAACCCCTCACCCTAACCCTAACTCTAACCCAAAGCATAACCTAACCCTAACTCTAAACCAAACCCAAACCGTAACCGTAACCCTAACCCTAACTCTAACCCAAACCCTAACCTAACCCTAAACCTAACCCTAACTCAAACCCTAACTCTAACACTAACCCAAACCCTAACCCTAACACTAACCCAAACCATAACCCAAATAATAAGCCTAATCCTAACCCTAACCTTAACCCGCATCCTTATACTAACCCTAACCCTAACCCTAACTCTAAACCTAACCCTAACCCTAACCCTAACCCTAACCCTAACCCTATCACAAACCCAAACCCTAATTTTAACACAAACCTTAACCCTAATCCTAACTCCAACCCTAAACCTAACCCAAACACTAACCCTAACCCTAACCCTAACCCAAACCCTAACCCTAACCCTAAACTTAACCCTAACCCTAACCCTTAACCAAACCCTAACCCTAACCCTAATCCTAACCCTAATGCTAACACTAAACCTAACCCTAACCCTAACCCTAGTCCTAACCCTAACCCTAACACAAACCTTAACACTAAGCCTAACCCTAACCCTAACCCTAAATCAAACCCTAACCCTATCCCTAACCCTAACACGAACCCAAACCCTAACCCTAACCCTAACCTTAACTGAAACACTAATCCTAAACCTAACCCTAACCCTAATGCTAACCCTAAACCTAATTCAAACTCAAACCCTAACCCTATTCCTAACCCGAACCAAAACACTAACCCTAACCCTAAACCTAACCCAAAACATAACCCAAACCGAAACCCTAACCCTAAATCTAACCCTATCCCTAAACCCTAACCCTAACACTAACCCTAATATTAACCCAAACCTAAACCCAAACCCTAACCCTAATCCTAACCCTAACCCTAACCCTAATCCTAGTCCTAACCCTAACCCTAACCCTAACCCGAACCCTAACACTAACACTACCCTTAACCCATACCCAACCACACCCTCTACACCTCACTCTAATCGGAACCCTAACCCTACCCCTAATCCTACCCCTAACCCTAACCATAAACCTAATCCAACACCTCACCCTAACCCTAACTCTAACTCAAAGCCTAACCTAACCCTAACTCTAAACCAAACCCAAATCGTAACCCTAACCCTAACTCTAACCCAAACCCTAACCTAACCCTAAACCTAACCCTAACTCAAACCCTAACTCTAACATTAACCCAAACCCTAACCCTAACACTAACCCAAACCATAACCCAAGTAATAACCCTAATCCTAACCCTAACCTTAACCCTCATCCTTATCCTAACCCTAACCCTAACCCTAATTCTAAACCTAACCCTAACCCTAACCCTAACCCTAACACAAACCCAAACCCTAATTTTAACACAAACCCTAACCCTAATCCTAACTCCAACCCTAAACCTAACCCAAACACTAACCCTAACCCTAACCCTAACCCAAACCCTAACCCTAACCCTAACCTTAACCCTAACCCTAACCCTAACCCAAACCCTAACCCTAACCCTAACCCAAACCCTAACCCTAACCCTAATCCTAACCCTAATGCTAACCCTAAACCTAACCCTAACACTAACCCTAGTCCTAACCCTAACCCTAACCCAAACCCTAACACTAAACCTAACCCTAACCCTAACCCTAAATCAAACCCTAACCCTATCCCTAACCCTAACCCGAACCCAAAACCTAACCCTAACCCTAACCCTAACCCTAACTGAAACCCTAATCCTAAACCTAACCCTAACCCTAATGCTAACCCTAAACCTAATTCAAACTCAAACCATAACCCTATTCCTAACCCGAACCCAAACACTAACCCTAACCCTAAACCTAACCCAAAACATAACCAAAACCGAAACCCTAACCCTAAATCTAACCCTAACCCTAAACCCTAACCCTAACACTCACCCTAATATTAACCCAAACCTAAACCCAAACCCTAACCCTAATCCTAACCCTAACCCTAACCCTAATCCTAGTCCTAACCCTAACCCTAACCCTAACCCTAACACTGACACTAACCTTAAGCCTTACCCAAACACAAACTCTAAACCTAACTCTAATCGGAACCCTAACCCTAACCCTAATCCTAACCCTAACCCTAACCATAACCCTAATCCAACACCTCAGCCGAACCCTAACTTTAACCCAAACCCTAACTTAACCCTAACTCTAAACCAAACGCAAACCCTAACCCTAACCCTAACTCTAACCTAAACTCTAACCTAACCCTAAACCTAACCCTAACTCAAACCCTAACTCTAACACTAAACCAAACCCTAACACTAACCCTAACCCAAACCATAACCCAAATAATAACCCTAATCCTAACCCTAACCCTAACCCTCAACCTAATCCTAACCCTAACCCTAACCCTAACCCTAATCCTAACACTAATTCTAATCCTAACCCTAATCCTAACCCAAAACCTAACCCTAACCCTAACCCTAACCCTAATCTTAACACTAACCCTAACCCTAACACTAACCCAGATTCAAACCTAACCCTAACCCAAACCCTAACCCTAACCTTAACCCTAACCCAAACCCTAACCGTAACCGTAATTCTAACCCTAATGCTAAACCTAAACCTAACTCAAACTCAAACCCTAACCCTAAGCCTAACCCTAACCTAAACGCTAACCCTAACCCTAACCCTAACCCTAACTAAAACCCTAAAACTAACCGAACCCGATCGCAAACCCTAACCCTAACCCGAAACTTAACCGAAAACCTAAACCTAAATGGAATCCTAAACCAAACCCTAACCCTAACCCTAACCCTAACCTTAACCCTAACCCAAACCCTAACCCTCACCCTAACCCAAAACCTAAACCCAACCGTAAACCTAACCCTAACCCTAAACCAAGAACTAACCCTAAACCTAACCCTAAGCCAAACCCTAACCCTAACCTTATCCTAACCCATTCCCAAACCCTAACACTAACCCTAACCCTAACCCAAACCCTAACCCTAACCCTAACTCGAACCCAAACCCAAACCCTAACCCTAATCCTAACCCTAATGCTAACCCTAAACCTAACATTAACTCTAACCCTAGTCCTAACCCTAACCCTAACCCAAACCCTTACACTAACCCTAAGCCTAACCCTAACCCTAAATCAAACCCTAACCCTAACCCTAACCCTAACCCGAAGCCACTCCCTAACCCTAACCCTAACCCTAACTGAAATACTTATCCTAAACCTAACCCTAACCCTAATGCTAACCCTAAACCTAATTCAAACTCAAACCCTAACCCTTATCCTAACCCTAAACCTAACCTTAACCCTTACCCAAACCCAAACTCTAAACATAACTCTAATCGGAATCCTAACCCTAACCCTAATCCTAACCCTAACACTAACCATAACCCTAATCCAACACCTCACCCTAACCCTAAATTTAACCCTAACCCTAACCCTAAACCTAACCCTAACTCAAACCCTCACTCTAACACTAAACCAAACCCTAAACCAAACACTAACCCAAACCATAAACCAAATAATAACCCTAATCCTAACCCTAACCTTAACCCTCATCCTTTTCCTAACCCTATCCCTAACCCTAATTCTAAACCTACCCCTAAACCTAAACCTAACCCTAACCCTAACACAAACCCAAACCCTAATTCTAACACCAACCCTACCCCTAATCCTAACTCCAACCCTAACTCTAACCCAAACCCTAACGTATCCCTAACCCTAACCCAAACCCTAACCCTAACCCTAACCCTAACCCTAACCCTAACCTTAACCCAAACCCTAACCCTAACCCTAACCCTAACCCTAACCCTAACCCTAACCCTAACCCAAACCCTAACCCTAACCCTAATCCTAACCCTAATGCTAACCGTAAACCTAACCCTAACACTAACTCTAGTCCTAACCCTAAACCTAACCCAAACCCTAACACTAACCCTAACCCTAACCCTAACCCTAAATCAAACCCTAAACCTCACCCTAACCCTAACTTTAACCCTAACCCTAACTGTAACTGAAACACTAATCCTAAACCTAACCCTAACCCTAATGCTAACCTTAAACCTAATTCAAACTCAAACCCTAACCCTAATCCTAACCCGAACCCAAACCCTAACCCTAACCCTAAACCTAGCCCAAAACATAACCCAAACCGAAACCCTAACCCTAACCCTAACCCTAACCCTAAATTGTAACCCTAACACTTACCCTAACCATAACCCAAACCTAAACCCAAACCCTAAGACTAATTCTAACCCTAACCCTAACCCTAATCCTACTCCTAACCCTAAGCCTAACCCTAACCCTAACCCTAACCTTAAATCTTACCCAAACCCAAACTCTAAACCTAACTCTAATCGGAACCCTAGCCCTAACCCTAACCCTAACGCTAACCCTAACCATAACCCTAACCCTCACCGTAAAGGTAAACCTAACTATAACCCTATCCCTAACCCTAAACCTAACCCACCCTAAACCCTAACTGAAACCATAACCCTAACCCTCACCCTAACACTAACCCTCATCCTTATCCTAACACTAAACCTAACCCTAACCCTAATTCTAACCCTAAACCTAACCCTAACCCTAACCCTAACCCTAAGCCTAACCCAAACACAAACCCTAACCTTAACACAAACCTAAACCATAAACCTAACCCCAACCCTAACCCTAAACACAAACCTAACCCTAACCCAAACCCTAACCCTAACCCTAACCCAAACCCTAACCCTAACCCTAATCCTAACCCTAATACTAACCCTAAACCTAACCCTAACACTAACCCTAGTCCTAAACCTAACCCTAACCCAAACCCTTACACTAACCCTAAGGCTAACCCGTACCCTAAATCAAACCCTAAACCTAACCCTCACCCTAACCCTAATCCAAGTCCTAACCCTAACCCTAACCCTAACCCTAACACTGACACTAACCTTAAGCCTTACCAAAACACAAACTCTAAACCTAACTCTAATCGGGACCCTAACCCTAACCCTAATCCTAACCCTAACCCTAACCATAACCCTAATCCAACACCGCACCCGTACCCTACCTTTAACCCAAACCCGAACTTAACCCTAACTCTAACCCAAACGCAAACCCTAACCCTATCCCTAACTCTAACCCAAACTCTAACCTAACCCTAAACCTAACCCTAACTCAAACCCTAACTCTAACACTAAACCTAAATCCTAACCCAAACCCTAATCCTAACACTAACCATAACACTAACCCTAATTCTAACTAAAACCCAAACCCTAACCCTAACCCAAACAAAAACCGTAATCTTAACACAAACCCTAACCCTAATCCTAAGCCTAACCCTAACCCTAACCCAACCCCTAACCCTCACCATAACTCTAACCCAAACCCGAACCCTAACCCTAAGCCTAACCCAAATCCTTACCCTAACCCTAACCCTAACCCTAACCCAAATCCTAACCCTAACCCATACCCTAACCCAAACCCAAACCATAACCCTAACCCTAACGCTAACCCTAACCCTAACCCTAACCCTAACGCTAACCCTAACCATAACCCTAACCCTAACCCTAAACCTAACCAAACCTAAATCCTAACCCAAACCCTAATCCTAACACTAACCCTAACACTAACCCTAACCGAAAACCTAAACCCTAACCCTAATCCAAAGCCTAACCCTAACCTTAACACAAACCCTTACCCTAAACGTAACCTTAATCCAAACCCTAACCCTAACCGTAATCCACACAGAAACCATAATCTTAACACAAAACCTAACCCTAATCCTAACCCTAACCCTAACCCTAACCCAAAAGCTAACCCTAACCCTAACCCTAACCCAAACCCTAACCCTAACCCAAACCCTAATCCTAATCCTAATCCTAACCCTAACCCTAACCCAAACCCTAATACTAACCCTAACACTAACCCTAACCCTAACTCAAACCCTATCCCTAACCCTAACTCTAACCCGAACCCAAACCCTAACCCTAACTCTAAACCTAACCCAAAACCTAAACCAAACCCCAACACTACCCTTAAACCAAATCCTAAATCTAACCCTAACCCTAAACCTAATTCAAACTCTAACCCTAACCCTAACACAAACCCTAACGCTAACCCTAATTCTAACTGAAACCCAAACCCTAACACTAACCCTAACCCAAACCCTATACAATAACCCTAAGCCTAAACCTAACCCCTAAACCTAAAACTAACCCTAACCCTAAACCTAACCATTACCCAAACCCTAACCCTAACCCTAAACCTAACTGAAACACTAATCCTAAACCTAACCCTAAGCCTAATGCTAACCCTAAACCTAATTCAAACTCAAACCCTAACCCTATTCCTAACCCGAACCCAAACGCTAACCCTAACCCTAAACCTAACCCAAAATATAACCCAAACTGAAACTCTAACCCTAACCCTATCCCTAACCCTAACCCAAACCCTAACCCTAATCCTAATCCTAACCGTAATCCTAGTCCTAACCCTAACCCTAACCCTTACCCTAACCCAAATCCTAACACTAACCCTAACCCTAACCCTAAATCAAACCCTAAACCTAACCCTAACCCTAACCCTAACGCAAACCATAACCCAAATAATAACCCTAATCCTAACCCTAAACCTAAACCTCATCCTTATCCTAACCCTAACCCTAACCCTAATTCTAACCCTAACCCAAACCCTAACCCTAATCCTAACCCTAACCCTAACACTAACCCTAACCCTAACAGTAACCCAGATTCAAACCTAACCCTAACCCAAACCCTAACCCTAACCCTAATCCTAACCCTAATGCTAACCCTAAACCTAACTCAAACTCAAACCCTAAACCTAAGCCTAACCCTAACCCAAACCCTAAACCAAACCTAATTCTAACCCTAACCCTAACTAAAACCCTAACACTAACCCAACCCGAACCCAAACCCTAACCCTAACCCTAACCCTAACCCTAACACTAACCCTAACCCTAACCCTAACCCTAACCCTAACCCAAACTCTAACCCTAACCCTAACCCTAACCCTAACCCTAACCCTAACCCTAACCTAATCCTTATCCTAACCCTGACCCTAACCCTAACTCTAACCCTAACACTAACCCTAACCCTAACCCTAACCCAAACTCTAACCCTAACCCTAATCATAACCCTAATGCTAACCCTAAACCTAACTCAAACTCAAACCCTAACCCTAAGCCTAACGCTAACCCTAACCCTAACCCTAACCCTAACTAAAACCCTATCACTAACCCAACCCGAACGCAAACCCTAACCCTAACCCGAAACTTATCCGAAAACCTAAACCTAACCGTAATCCTAAACCAAACCCTAACCCTAACACTAACTCTAACCCTAACCCTAACACTAACCCTAACCCAAACGCTAACGCTAACCCTAACCCAAAACCTAAACCTAACCCTAACCCTAACCCTAACCGTAACCCAATCCCTAACCATAAACCTAAACCTAAACTTAACCCCTAACCCCTAACCCTAAACCCTAACCCAAAACCTAACCCTAACCCTAACCCTAACCTTAAACCTAAACCTACTCCTAACCCTAACCCTAACCCTAACCCTAACCTTAACCCTTACCCACACCCAAACTCTAAACCTAACTCTAATCGGAACCCTAACCCTAACCCTAATCCTAACCCTAACCCTAAACATAACCCTAATCCAACACCTCACCCTAACCCTAACTCTATCCCAAACCCTAACCTAACCCTAACTCTAAACCAAACCCAAACCCTAACCCTAACCCTAACTCTAACCCAAACCCTAACCTAAACCTAAACCTAACCCTAACTCAAACCCTAACTCTAACACTAACCCAAACACTAACCCTAACCCTAACTCAAACCATAACCCAAATAATAACCCTAATCCTAAACTTAACCCTAACCCTAATCCTTATCCTAACCCTAACCCTAATTCTAACACTAACCCTAACCCTAATTCTAACCCTAACCCTAACCCTGACCCAAAACCAAATCCTAAACCTAACCCTAAACTTAATCTTAACACTAACCCTAACATTAACACTAACCCAGATTCAAACCCAACCCTAACCCAAACCCTAAACCTAACCCTAACCCTAACCCAATCCCTAACCCTAACCCTAATCCTAACCCTAATGATAACCCTAAACCTAACTCAAACACAAACCCTAACCCTAAGCCTAACCCTAACACAAACCCTAACCCTAAACCTAACCCTAACCCTAACTAAAACCCTAACACTAACCCTAACCCTAACGCTAACCCAAACCCTAACCCTAACCCTAATCATAACCCTAATGCTAACCCTAAACCTAACCCTAACACTAACCCTAGTCCTAACCCTAACCCTAACCCAAACCCTTACACTAACCCTAAGCCTAACCCTAACCCTAAATCAAACCCTAAACCTAACCCGAACCCAAACCCTAACCCTAACCCTAACCCTAACCCTAACCCTAACTGAAATACTAATCCTAAACCTAACCCGAACCCTAATGCTAACCCTAAACCTAATTCAAACTCAAACCCTAACCCTAATCCTAACCAGAACCCAAACCCTAACCCTAACCCTAAACCTAACCCAAAGCATAACCCAAACCAAAACCCTAACCCTAACCCTAACCCTAACCCTAAACCCTAACCCTAACACTTACCCTAATCATAACCCAAACCTTAACCCAAAACCTAACCCTAATCCTAAACCTAACCCTAACCCTAATCCTAGTCCTAACCCTAATCCTAACCCTAACCCTAACCTTAAACGTTACCCAAACCCAAACTCTAAACCAAACTCTAATCGGAACCCTAACCCTAACCCTAATCCTAACCCTAACCCTAACCATAACCCTAATCCAACACCTCACGCTAACCCTATCTCTAACCTAAACCCTAACCTAAACCTAACTCTAAACCAAACTCAAACCCTAACCCTAACCCTAACTCTAACCCAAACCCTAACCTAACCCTAAACCTATCCCTAATTCAAACCCTAACTCTAACACTAACCCAAACCCTAACCCTAACACAAACCATAACCCAAATAATAACCCTAACCCTAACCCAAACCCAAACCCTAATCTTAACACAAACCCTAACCCTAATCCTAACCCTAACCCTAACCCTAACCCAAACCCTAACCCTAACCCTAATCCTAACCCAAACCCTAACCCTAACCCTTACCCTAATCCTAACCCTAATGCTAACCCTAAACCTAACCCTAACACTAACCCTGTCCTAACCCTAACCCTAACCCTAACCCTAACACTAACCGTAACCCTAACCCAAACCCTAACCCTAACCCTAACCCTAACCCAAACCCTAACCCTAACCCTAATCCTAACCCTAACCCTAACCCTAACCCTAACCCTAACCCTAACCCTAAATCAACCCTAACCATAACCCTAACCATAACCCAAACCTAAACCCAAACCCTAACCCTAATCCTAAACCTAAGGCTAACCCTAATCCTAGTCCTAACCCTAACCCTAACCCTAACCCTAACCCTAACCTTAACCCTTACCCAAACCCAAACTCTAAACCTAACTCTAATCGGAACCCTAACCCTAACCCTAACCCTAAGGCTAGCCCTAACCATAACCCTAACCCTAACCGTAAAGCTAAACCTAACCATAACCCTAACCCTAACCCTAAACCTAACCAAACCTAAACCCTAACCCAAACCCTAATACTAACCCTAACCCTAACACTAAACCTAACCGAAAACCTAAACCCTAAACCTAATCCTAACCCTAACCCTAACCCTAAAACAAAACCTAACCCTAAACGTAACTTTAACCGAAACCCTAACCCTAACCCTAAACCAATCCCTAATCTTAACACAAACCCTAACACTAATCCTAACCCTAACCGTAACCCTAACTCAAACGTTAACCCTAACCCTAACCCTAACCCAAACCCTAACTCTAACCCTAACCCTAACCCTAACCCAAACCCAAACCCTAACCCTAACGCTAATCCTAAAACTAATGCTAACCCTAAACCTAACCGTAACACTAACCCTAGTCGTAACCCTAACCCTAACACAAACCCTAAAACTAACCCTAACCCTAACCCTAAATCAAACCCTAAACCTAACCCTAACCCTAACCTTAACCTAAACCTAACCGTAACTGAAACACTAATCCTAAACCTAACGCTAACCCAAATGCTAACCCTAAACCTAATTCAAAGTAAAACCCTAACCCTAATCCTAACCCGAACCCAAACCCTAACCCTAACCCTAACCCTAACCCAAAATATAACCCAAACCGAAACCCTAACCCTAACCCTAAACCTAACCCTAAACCCTAACCATAACACTTACCCTAACCATAACCCAAACCTAAACACAAACCCTAACCCTAATCCTAACCCTAAACCTAACCCTAATCCTAGTCCTATCCCTAACCCTAACCATAACCCTAATCCAACACCTCACCCTAACCCTAACTCTAACCCAAACCCTAACCTAAACCTAACTCTAAACCAAACCCAAACCCTAACCCTAACCCTAACTCTAACCCAAACACTAACCTAACCCTAAACCTAACCCTAACTCAAACCCTCACTCTAACACTAACCCAAACCGTAACCCTAACCCTAACCCAAACCATAACCCAAATAATAACCCTAATCCTAACCCTAACACTAACCCTCATCCTTATCCTAACCCTAACCCTATCCCTATCCCTAACCCTAACCCTAATTCTAACCCTAACCCTAAACCTATCCCTAACCCTAACCCAAACCCAAACCCTAATCTTAACACAAACCCTAACCCTAATCCTAACCCTAACCCTAACCCTAACCCAAACCCTAACCCTAATCCTAACCCTAACCCTAACCCTAACCCAAACCCAAACCCTAACCCTAACCCTAATCCTAAAACTAATGCTAACCCTAAACCTAACCCTAACCCTAGTCGTAACCCTAACCCTAACCCAAACCATAACACTAACCCTAACCCTAACCCCAAGCCTAAATCAGACCCTAAACCTAACCCTAACCCTAACCTTAACCTAACCCTAACCCTAACTGAAACACTAATTCTAAACCTAACCCTAACCCTAATGCTAACCCTCAACCTAATTCAAACTCAAACCCTAACCCTAATCCTAACCCGAACCCAAACCCTAACCCTAACCCTAAACCTAACCCAAAATATAACCCAAATCAAAACCCTAACCCTAACCCTATACCTAACCCTAAACCCTAACCCTAACACTTACCCTAACCATAACCCAAACCTAAACACAAACCCTAACCCTAATCCTAACCCTAAACCTAACCCTAATCCTAGTCCTATCCCTAACCCTAACCGTAACCCTAACCCTAACCTTAACCCTTACCCAAACCCAAACTCTAAACCTAACTCTAATCGGAAGCCTAACCCTAACCCTAATCCTAACCCTAACCCTAACCATAACCCTAATCCAACACCTCACCCTAACCCTAACTCTAACCCAAACCCTAACCTAAACCTAACTCTAAACCAAACCCAAACCCTAACCCTAACCCTAACCCTAACCCTAACACAAACCCTAACCCTAACCCTTACCCTAATCCTAACCCTAATGCTAACCCTAAACCTAACCCTAACACTAACCCTGTCCTAACCCTAACCCTAACCCTAAACCTAACCCTAACCGTAACCCTAACCCAAACCCTAGCCCTAACCCTAATGCTAACCTTAAACCTAATTCAAACTCAAACCCTAACCCTAATCCTAACCCGAACCCAAACCCTAACCCTAACCCTAAACCTAGCCCAAAACATAACCCAAAGCGAAACCCTAACCCTAATCCTAACCCTAACCCTAACCCTAAATTGTAACCCTAACACTTACCCTAACCATAACCCAAACCTAAACCCAAACCCTAAGACTAATTCTAACCCTAACCCTAACCCTAATCCTACTCCTAACCCTAACCCTAACCGTAACCCTAACCCTAACCTTAAATCTTACCCAAACCCAAACTCTAAACCTAACTCTAATCGGAACCCTAACCCTAACCCTAACCCTAACGCTAACCCTAACCATAACCCTAACCCTAACCGTAAAGCTAAACCTAACCATAACCCTAACCCTAACCCTAAACCTAACCAAACCTAAACCCTAACTCAAACCCTAACCCTAACCCTAACCCTAACACTAACCCTCATCCTTTTCCTAACACTAAACCTAACCCTAACCCTAATTCTAACCCTAAACCTAACCCTAACCCTAACCCTAACCCTAACCCTAACCCAAACCCAAACCCTAATCTTAACACAAACCTTAACCATAATCCTAACCCTAACCCTAACCCTAAACCTAAACCTAACCCTAACCCAAACCCTAACCCTAACCCTAACCCAAACCCTAACCCTAACCCTAATCCTAACCCTAATACTAACCCTAAACCTAACCCTAACACTAACCCTAGTCCTAAACCTAACCCTAACCCAAACCCTTACACTAACCCTAAGCCTAACCCGTACCCTAAATCAAACCCTAAACCTAACCCTAACCCTAACCCTAATCCAAGTCCTAACCCTAACCCTAACCCTAACCCTAACACTGACACTAACCTTAAGCCTTACCCAAACACAAACTCTAAACCTAACTCTAATCGGAACCCTAACCCTAACCCTAATCCTAACCCTAACCCTAACCATAACCCTAATCCAACACCTCACCCTAACCCTAACTCTAACCCAAACCCTAACCTAAACCTAACTCTAAACCAAACCCAAACCCTAACCCTAACCCTAACCCTAACCCTAACACAAACCCTAACCCTCATCATAACTCTATCCCAAACCCGAACCCTAACCCTAAGCCTAACCCAAATCCTTACCCTAACCCTAACCCTAACCCTAACCCAAATCCTAACCCTAACCCATACCCTAACCCAAACCCAAACCATAACCCTAACCCTAACGATAACCCTAACCCTAACCCTAACCCTAACGCTAACCCTAACCATAACCCTAACCCTAACCCTAAACCTAACCAAACCTAAATCCTAACCCAAACCCTAATCCTAACACTAACCCTAACACTAACCCTAACCGAAAACCTAAACCCTAACCCTAATCCAAAGCCTAACCCTAACCTTAACACAAACCCTTACCCTAAACGTAACCTTAATCCAAACCCTAACCCTAACCGTAATCCACACAGAAACCATAATCTTAACACAAAACCTAACCCTAATCCTAACCCTAACCCTAACCCTAACCCAAAAGCTAACCCTAACCCTAACCCTAACCCAAACCCTAACCCTAACCCAAACCCTAATCCTAATCCTAATCCTAACCCTAACCCTAACCCAAACCCTAATACTAACCCTAACACTAACCCTAACCCTAACTCAAACCCTATCCCTAACCCTAACTCTAACCCGAACCCAAACCCTAACCCTAACTCTAAACCTAACCCAAAACCTAAACCAAACCCCAACACTACCCTTAAACCAAATCCTAAATCTAACCCTAACCCTAAACCTAATTCAAACTCTAACCCTAACCCTAACACAAACCCTAACGCTAACCCTAATTCTAACTGAAACCCAAACCCTAACACTAACCCTAACCCAAACCCTAACAATAACCCTAAACCTAAACCTAACCCCTAAACCTAAAACTAACCCTAACCCTAAACCTAACCATTACCCAAACCCTAACCCTAACCCTAAACCTAACTGAAACACTAATCCTAAACCTAACCCTAAGCCTAATGCTAACCCTAAACCTAATTCAAACTCAAACCCTTACCCCAATCCTAACCCGAACCCAAACGCTTAACCTAACCCTAGACCTTGCCCAAAACTTAACCCAAGGTGAAAGTCTAACCCTTACCCTATGCCTAAACCTAACCCGAAACCCAAACCCTAACACTAACCCTAACCATAACCCAAACCTAAACCCAAACCCTAACCCTAATCCTAATCCTAACAGTAATCCTAGTCCTAACCCTAACCCTAACCCTTACCCTAACCCAAACCCTAACACTAACCCTAACCCTAACCCTAAATCAAACCCTAAACCTAACCCTAACCCTAACCCTAACGCAAACCATAACCCAAATAATAACCCTAATCCTAAACCTAAACCTAAACCTCATCCTTATCCTAACCCTAACCCTAACCCTAATTCTAACCCTAACCCAAACCCTAACCCTAACCCTAACCCTAACCCTAACCCTAACACTAACCCTAACCCTAACAGTGACCCAGATTCAAACCTAACCCTAACCCAAACCCTAACCCTAACCCTAATCCTAACCCTAATGCTAACCCTAAACCTAACTCAAACTCAAACCCTAAACCTAAGCCTAACCCTAACCCAAACCCTAAACCAAACCTAATTCTAACCCTAACCCTAACTAAAACCCTAACACTAACCCAACCCGAACCCAAACCCTAACCCTAACCCTAACCCTAACCCTAACCCTAACCCTAACCCTAACCCTAACCCTAACCCTAACCCAAACTCTAACCCTAACCCTAACCCTAACCCTAACCCTAACCCTAACCCTAACCCTAACCCTAACCTAATCCTTATCCTAACCCTGACCCTAACCCTAACTCTAACCCTAACACTAACCCTAACCGTAACCCTAACCCAAACTCTAACCCTAACCCTAATCATAACCCTAATGCTAACGCTAAACCTAACTCAAACTCAAACCCTAACCCTAAGCCTAACGCTAACCCTAACCCTAACCCTAACCCTAACTAAAACCCTATCACTAACCCAAACCGAACGCAACCCCTAACCCTAACCCGAAACTTATCCGAAAACCTAACCCTAACCGTAATCCTAAACCAAACCCTAACCCTAACACTAACTCTAACCCTAACCCTAACACTAACCCTAACCCAAACGCTAACGCTAACCCTAACCCAAAACCTAAACCTAACCCTAACCCTAACCCTAACCGTAGCCCAATCCCTAACCATAAACCTAAGCCTGAACTTAACCCCTAACACCTAACCCTAAACCCTAACCCAAAACCTAACCCTAACCCTAACCCTCACCTTAAACCTGAACCTACTCCTAACCCTAACCCTAACCCTAACCCTAACCCTAACCTTAACCCTTACCCACACCCAAACTCTAAACCTAACTCTAATCGGAACCCTAACCCTAACCCTAATCCTAACCCTAACCCTAACCATAACCCTAATCCAACACCTCACCCTAACACTAACTCTATCCCAAACCCTAACCTAACCCTAACTCTAAACCAAACCCAAACCCTAACCCTAACCCTAACTCTAACCCAAACCCTAACCTAAACCTAAACCTAACCCTAACTCAAACCCTAACTCTAACACTAACCCAAACACTAACCCTAACCCTAACTCAAACCATAACCCAAATAATAACCCTAATCCTAAACTTAACCCTAACCCTAATCCTTATCCTAACCCTAACCCTAATTCTAACACTAACCCTAACCCTAATTCTAACCCTAACCCTAACCCTGACCCAAAACCAAATCCTAAACCTAACCCTAAACTTAATCTTAACACTAACCCTAACATTAACACTAACCCAGATTCAAACCCAACCCTAACCCAAACCCTAACCCTAACCCTAACCCTAACCCAATCCCTAACCCTAACCCTAATCCTAACCCTAATGATAACCCTAAACCTAACTCAATCACAAACCCTAACCCTAAGCCTAACCCTAACACAAACCCTAACCCTAAACCTAACCCTAACCCTAACTAAAACCCTAACACTAACCCTAACCCTAACGCTAACCCAAACCCTAACCCTAACCCTAATCCTAACCCTAATGCTAACCCTAAACCTAACCCTAACACTAACCCTAGTCCTAACCCTAACCCTAACCCAAACCCTTACACTAACCCTAAGCCTAACCCTAACCCTAAATCAAACCCTAAACCTAACCCGAACCCAAACCTAACCCTAACCCTAACCCTAACCCTAACTGAAATACTAATCCTAAACCTAACCCGAACCCTAATACTAATCCTAAACCTAATTCAAACTCAAACCCTAACCCTAATCCTAACCAGAACCCAAACCCTAACCCTAACCCTAAACCTAACCCAAAGCATAACCCAAACCAAAACCCTAACCCTAACCCTAACCCTAACCCTAAACCCTAACCCTAACACTTACCCTAATCATAACCCAAACCTTAACCCAAAACCTAACCCTAATCCTAACCCTAACCCTAACCCTAATCCTAGTCCTAACCCTAACCCTAACCCTAACCCTAACCTTAAACCTTACCCAAACCCAAACTCTAAACCAAACTCTAATCGGAACCCTAACCCTAACCCTAATCCTAACCCTAACCCTAACCATAACCCTAATCCAACACCTCACGCTAACCCTATCTCTAACCTAAACCCTAACCTAAACCTAACTCTAAACCAAACTCAAACCCTAACCCTAACCCTAACTCTAACCCAAACCCTAACCTAACCCTAAACCTATCCCTAATTCAAACCCTAACTCTAACACTAACCCAAACCCTAACCCTAACCCTAACACAAACCATAACCCAAATAATAACCCTAACCCTAACCCAAACCCAAACCCTAATCTTAACACAAACCCTAACCCTAATCCTAACCCTAACCCTAACCCTAACCCAAACCCTAACCCTAACCCTAATCCTAACCCAAACCCTAACCCTAACCCTTACCCTAATCCTAACCCTAACCCTAACCCTAACCGTAACCCTAACCGTAACCCTAACCCAAACCCTAACTCTAACCCTAACCCTAACCCTAACCCAAACCCTAACCCTAATCCTAACCCTAACCCTAACCCTAACCCTAACCCTAACCCTAACTCTAACCCTAAATCAACCCTAACCATAACCCTAACCATAACCCAAACCTAAACCCAAACCCTAACCCTAATCCTAACCCTAAGGCTAACCCTAATCCTAGTCCTAACCCTAACCCTAACCCTAACCCTAACCCTAACCTTAACCCTTACCCAAACCCAAACTCTAAACCTAACTCTAATCGGAACCCTAACCCTAACCCTAACCCTAAGGCTAGCCCTAACCATAACCCTAACCCTAACCGTAAAGCTAAACCTAACCATAACCCTAACCCTAACCCTAAACCTAACCAAACCTAAACCCTAACCCAAACCCTAATACTAACCCTAACCCTAACACTAAACCTAACCGAAAACCTAAACGCTAAACCTAATCCTAACCCTAACCCCAACCCTAAAACAAAACCTAACCCTAAACGTAACTTTAACCGAAACCCTAACCCTAACCCTAAACCAATCCCTAATCTTAACACAAACCCTAACACTAATCCTAACCCTAACCGTAACCCTAACTCAAACGTTAACCCTAACCCTAACCCTAACCCAAACCCTAACTCTAACCCTAACCCTAACCCTAACCCAAACCCAAACCCTAACCCTAACCCTAATCCTAAAACTAATGCTAACCCTAAACCTAACCGTAACACTAACCCTAGTCGTAACCCTAACCCTAACCCAAACCCTAAAACTAACCCTAACCCTAACCCTAACCCTAAATCAAACCCTAAACCTAACCCTAACCCTAACCTTAACCTAAACCTAACCGTAACTGAAACACTAATCCTAAACCTAACGCTAACCCAAATGCTAACCCTAAACCTAATTCAAAGTAAAACCCTAACCCTAATCCTAACCCGAACCCAAACCCTAACCCTAACCCTAACCCTAACCCAAAATATAACCCAAACCGAAACCCTAACACTAACCCTAAACCTAACCCTAAACCCTAACCATAACACTTACCCTAACCATAACCCAAACCTAAACACAAACCCTAATCCTAATCCTAACCCTAAACCTAACCCTAATCCTAGTCCTATCCCTAACCCTAACCGTAACCCTAACCCTAACCTTAACCCTTACCCAAACCCAAACTCTAAACCTAACTCTAATCGGAACCTTAACCCTAACCCTAATCCTAACCCTAACCCTAACCATAACCCTAATCCAACACCTCACCCTAACCCTAACTCTAACCCAAACCCTATCCTAAACCTAACTCTAAACCAAACCCAAACCCTAACCCTAACCCTAACTCTAACCCAAACACTAACCTAACCCTAAACCTAACCCTAACTCAAACCCTCACTCTAACACTAACCCAAACCGTAACCCTAACCCTAACCCAAACCATAACCCAAATAATAACCCTAATCCTAACCCTAACACTAACCCTCATCCTTATCCTAACCCTAACCCCATCCCTATCCCTAACCCTAACCCTAATTCTAACCCTAACCCTAACCCTATCCCTAACCCTAACCCAAACCCAAACCCTAATCTTAACACAAACCCTAACCCTAATCCTAACCCTAACCCTAACCCTAACCCAAACCCTAACCCTAATCCTAACCCTAACCCTAACCCTAACCCAAACCCTAACCCTAACCCTAATCCTAACCCAAACCCTAAAGCTAACCCTAACCCTAACCCTAACCCTAACCCTAACCCAAAACCTAACCCTAACCCTAATCTTAACCCTAATGCTAACCCTAAACCTAACCGTAACACTAACCCTAGTCCTAACCCTAACCCTAACCGAAACACTTACACTAACCCTAAGCCTAACCCTAACACTAAATCAAACCCTAACCATAACCCTAGCCCTAACCCGAACCCAAACCCGAACCCTAACCCTAACCCTAACTGAAATACTTATCCTAAACCTAACCCTAACCCTAATGCTAACCCTAAACCTAATACAAACTCAAACCCTAACCCTAATCCTAACCCTAAACCTAACCTTAACCCTTACCCAAACCCAAACTCTAAACATAACTCTAATCGGAACCCTAACCCTAACCCTAACCCTAACCCTAACCCTAACCCTAATCCTAACCCTAACCCTAAACATAACCCTAATCCAAAACCTCACCCTAACCCTAACTCTAACCCAAAGCCTAACCTAACCCTAACTCTAAACCAAACCCAAACCGTACCCCTAACCCTAACTCTAACCCAAACCCTAACCTAACCCTAAACCTAACCCTAACTCAAACCCTAACTCTAACACTATCCCAATCCCTTACCCTAACACTAACCCAAACCATTACCCAAATAATAACCCTATTCCTAACCATAACCTTAACCCTCAACCTTATCCTAACCCTAACGCTAACCCTAATTCTAAACCTTAACCTAACCCTAACCCTAAACCTAACCCTAACCCTAACACAAACCCAAACCCTAATTTTAACATAAACCCTAACCCTAATCCTAACTCCAACCCTAACCCTAACCCTAACCCTAACCCTAACCCTAACCCTAACCCTATCCCAAACCCTAACCCTAACCCTAACCCTAAATCAAACCCTAAACCTAACCCTAACCCTAACGTTAACCCTAACCCTAACCCTAACTGAAACACTAATCCTAAACCTAACCCTAACCCTAATGCTAACCCTAAACCTAATTCAAACTCAAACACTAACCCTAATCCTAACCTGAACCCAAACCCTAACCTTAATCCTAAACCCTAACCCTAACCCTAACCCTAAACCTAACCCAAAACATAACCCAAACCGAAACCCTAACCCTAACCCTAACCCTAACCCTAAACTGTAACCCTAACACTTACCCCAACCATAACCCAAACATAAACCCAAACCCTAACCCTAATCCTAACCCTAACCCTAACCCTAATCCTAGTCCTAACCCTAACCCTAACCCTAACCCTAACCCTAACCCTAACCTTAACCCTTACCCAAACCCAAACTCTAAACCTAACTCTAATCGGAACCCTAACCCTAACCCTAACCCTAACGCTAGCCCTAACCATAACCCTAACCCTAACCGTAAAGCTAAACCTAACCATAACCCTAACCCTAACCCTAAACCTAACCAAACCTAAACCCTAATCCAAACCCTAACCCTAACCCTAACCCTAACCCTAAACCCTAAACCTAATCCTAACCTTAACCCTAACCCTAAAACAAAACCTAACGATAAACGTAACTTTAACCCAAACCCTAACCTTAACCCTAAACCAAACCCTAATCTTAACACAAACCCTAACCCTAATCCTAACCCTAACCCTAACCCTAATCCTAGTCCTATCCCTAACCCTAACCGTAAAACTAACCCTAACCTTAACCCTTACCCAAACCCAAACTCTAAACCTAACTCTAATGGGAACCCTAACCCTAACCCTAACCCTAATCCTAACCCTAACCCTAACCATAACCCTAATCCAACACCTCACCCTAACCCTAACTCTAACCCAAACCCTAACCTAAACCTAACTCTAAACCAAACCCAATCCCTAACCTTAACCCTAACTCTAACCCAAACA
Source organism: Eospalax fontanierii (assembly GCA_035773235.1). NCBI lineage: Eukaryota > Metazoa > Chordata > Mammalia > Rodentia > Spalacidae > Eospalax > Eospalax fontanierii. The sequence continues at coordinate 144,058 of JAJHUQ010000036.1, read as the reverse complement.
CTAACCTAACCCTAAACCTAACCCTAACTCAAACCCTCACTCTAACACTAACCCAAACCGTAACCCTAACCCTAACCCAAACCATAACCCAAATAATAACACTAATCCGAACCCTAACACTAACCCTCATCCTTATCCTAACCCTAACCCAAACCATAACACTAACCATAACCCTAACCCTAAGCCTAAATCAGACCCTAAACCTAACCCTAACCATAACCTTAACCTAACCCTAACCCTAACTGAAACACTAATTCTAAACCTAACCCTAACCCTAATGCTAACCCTAAACCTAATTCAAACTCAAACCCTAACCCTAATCCTAACCCGAACCCAAACCCTAACCCTAACCCTAAACCTAACCCAAAGCATAACCCAAACCGAAACCCTAACCCTAACCCTAACCCTAACCCTAAACCCTAACCCTAACACTTACCGCAATCATAACCCAAACCTAAACCCAAACCCTAACCCTAATCCTAACCCTAACCCTAACCCTAATCCTAGTCCTAACCCTAACCCTAACCCTAACCCTAACCTTAAACCTTACCCAAACCCAAACTCTAAACCAAACTCTAATCGGAACCCTAACCCTAACCCTAATCCTAACCCTAACCCTAACCATAACCCTAATCCAACACCTCACGCTAACCCTATCTCTAACCTAAACCCTAACCTAAACCTAACTCTAAACCAAACTCAAACCCTAACCCTAACCCTAACTCTAACCCAAATCCTAACCTAACCCTAAACCTATCCCTAATTCAAACCCTAACTCTAACACTAACCCAAACCCTAACCCTAACCCTAACACAAACCATAACCCAAATAATAACCCTAACCCTAACCCAAACCCAAACCCTAATCTTAACACAAACCCTAACCCTAATCCTAACCCTAACCCTAACCCTAACCCAAACCCTAACCCTAACCCTAATCCTAACCCAAACCCTAACCCTAACCCTAACCCTTACCCTAATCCTAACCCTAATGCTAACCCTAAACCTAACCCTAACACTAACCCTCTTCCTAACTCTAACCCTAACCCTAACCCTAACCCTAACCCTAACCGTAACCCTAATTCTAACCCTAATGCTAAACCTAAACCTAACTCAAACTCAAACCCTAACCCTAAGCCTAACCCTAACCCAAACGCTAACCCAAACCCTAACCCTAACCCGAAACTTAACCGAAAACCTAAACCTAAATGTAATCCTAAACCAAACCCTAACCCTAACCCTAACCCTAACCCTAACCCTAACCCTAATCTTAACCCTAACCCAAACCCTAACCCTAACCCTAACCCAAAACCTAAACCCAACCGTAAACCTAACCCTAACCCTAAACCAAAAACTCACCCTAAACCTAACCCTAAGCCAAACCCTAACCCTAACCCTTATCCTAACCCATTCCCAAACCCTAACACTAACCCTAACCCTAACCCAAACCCTAACCCTAACCCAAACCGTAATCTTAACACAAACCCAGCCCTAATCCTAACCCTAACAAACCCTAACCAAACCCCTAACCCTCACCATAACTCTAACCCAAACCCGAA
>JAJHUQ010000036.1:132500-137500 GCA_035773235.1 Eospalax fontanierii | reverse complement strand
ACCTAAACTTAACCCCTAACCTCTAACCCCTAACCCTAACGCTAACCCTAACCCTAACCTTAAACCTAAACCTAGTCCTAACCCTAACCCTAACCCGAACCCTAACCCTAACCTTAAACCTTACCCAAACCCAAACTCTAAACCTAACTCTAATCGGAACCCTAACCCTAACCCTAATTCTAACCCTAACCCTAACCATAACCCTAATCCAACACCTCACCCTAACCCTAACTCTATCCCAAACCCTAACCTAACCCTAACTAAAAACCAAACCCAAACCCTAACCCTAACCCTAACTCTTACCCAAACCCTAACCTAACCCTAAACCTAACCCTAACTCAAACCCTAACTCTAACACTAACCCAAACACTAACCCTAACTCTAACTCAAACCATAACCCAAATAATAACCCTAATTCTAAACCTAACCCTAACCCTAATCCTTATCCTAACCCTAACCCTAATTCTAACCCTAACCCTAACCCTAATTCTAACCCTAACCCTAACCCTAACCCAAAACCTAATCCTAAACCTAACCCAAAATTTAATCTTCACACTAACCCTAACCCTAACACTAACCCAGATTCAAACCTAACCCTAACCCAAAGCCTAACCCTAACCCTAACCAGAACCCAAACCCTAACCCTAACCCTAACCCTAACTGAAATACTAATCCTAAACCTAACCCGAACCCTAATGCTAACCGTAAACCTAATTCAAACTCAAACCCTAACCCTAATCCTAACCCGAACCCAAACCCTAACCCTAACCCTAAACCTAACCCAAAGCATAACCCAAACCGAAACCCTAACCCTAACCCTAACCCTAACCCTAAACCCTAACCCTAACACTTACCCTAATCATAACCCAAACCTAAACCCAAACCCTAACCCTAATCCTAACCCTAACCCTAACCCTAATCCTAGTCCTAACCCTAACCCTAACCCTAACCCTAACCCTAACCCTAACCCTAACCTTAAACCTTACCCAAACCCAAACTCTAAACCAAACTCTAATCGGAACCCTAACCCTAATCCTAACCCTAACCCTAACCATAACCCTAATCCAACACCTCACGCTAACCTATCTCTAACCTAAACCCTAACCTAAACCTAACTCTAAGCCAAACCCAAACCCTAACCCTAACCCTAACTCTAACCCAAACCCTTACCTAACCCTAAACCTATCCCTAATTCAAACCCTAACTCTAACACTAACCCAAACCCTAAACCTAACGCTAACACAAACAATAACACAAATAATAACCCTAACCCTAACCCAAACCCAAACCCTAATCTTAACCAAACCCTAACCCTAATCCTAACCCTAACCCTAACCCTAACCCAAACCCTAACCCTAACCCTAATGCTAACCCAAACCCTAACCCTAACCCTAACCCTTACCCTAATCCTAACCCTAATGCTAACCCTAAACCTAACCCTAACACTAACCCTCGTCCTAACCCTAACCCTAACCCTAACCCTAAACCTAACCAAACCTAAACCCTAACCCAAACCCTAATCCTAACCGTAACCCTAACACTAAACCTAACCGAAAACCTAAACCCTAAACCTAATCCTAACCCTAACCCTAACCCTAAAACAAAACCTAACCCTAAACGTAACTTTAACCCAAACCCTAAACCTAAACCTAAACCAAACCCTAATCTTAACACAAACCCTAACCCTAATCCTAACCCTAACCGTAACCCTAACTGAAACGTTAACCCTAACCCTACCCCTAACCCAAACCCTAACCCTAACCCTAACCCTAACCCTAACCCAAACCCAAACCCTAACCCTAACCCTAATCCTAAATCTAATGCTAACCCTAAACCTAACCCTAACCCTAGTCCTAACCCTAACCCTAACCCAAACCCTAACACTAACTCTAACCCTAACCCCAACACCAAATCAAACCCTAAACCTAACCCTAAACCTAACCTTACCTTAATTTAAGCCTAACTGAAACACTAATCCTAAACCTAACCCTAACCCTAATGCTAACCCTAAACCTAATTCAAACTCAAACCCTAACCCTAATCCTAACCCGAACCCAAACCCTAACCCTAACCCTAAACCTAACCCAAAATATAACCCAAACCGAAACCCTAACCCTAACCCTAAACCTAACCCTAAACCCTAACCCTAACACTTACCCTAACCATAATCCAAACCTAAACACAAACCCTAAGCCTAATCCTAACCCTAAACCTAACCCTAATCCTAGTCCTATCCCTAACCCTAACGGTAACCCTAACCCTAACCTTAACCCTTACCCAAACCCAAACTCTAAACCTAACTCTAATCGGAACCCTAACCCTAACCCTAATCCTAACCCTAACCCTAACCATAACCCTAATCCAACACCTCACCCTAACCCTAACTCTAACCCAAACAATAACCCTAAACCTAACCCAAACCCTAACCCTAACCCTCACCCTAACCCTAACTCTAACCCAAAGCCTAACCTAAACCTAACTCTAAACCGAACCCAAACCGTAACCCTAACCCTAACTCTAACCCAAACCCTAACCTAACCCTAAACCTAACCCTAACTCAACCCCTAACTCTAACACTAACCCAAACCCTAACCCTAACACTAACCCAAACCATAAACCAAATAATAACCCTAATCCTAACCCTAACCTTAACCCTCATTATTATCCTAACCCTAACAATAACCCTAATTCTAACCCTAACCCTAACCCTAACCCTAACCCTAACCCTAACCCTAACCCTAACGTTAACCCTAACTGAAACACTAATCCTAAACCTAACCCTAACCCTAATGCTAACCCTAAACCTAATTCAAACTTAAACCCTAACCCTAATCCTAACCCGAACCCAAACCCTAACCCTAACCCTAAACCTAGCCCAAAACATAACCCAAACCGAAACCCTAACCCTAAACCTAACCCTAACCCTAAACTGTAACCCTAACACTTACCCTAACCATAACCCAAACCTAAAGCCAAACCCTAACCCTAATCCTAACCCTAACCCTAAACCTAATCCTAGTCCTAACCCTAACCCTAATCCTAGTCCTAACCCTAACCCTAACCCTAACCCTAACCCTAACATTAACACTTACCCAAACCCAAACTATAAACCTAACTCTAATCGGAACCCTAACCCTAACCCTAACCCTAAGGCTAGCCCTAACCATAACCCTAACCCTAACCGTAAAGCTAAACCTAACCATAACCCTAACCCCAACCCTAAACCTAACCAAACCTAAACCCTAACCGAAACCCTAATACTAACCCTAACCCTAACACTAAACCTAACCGAAAACCTAAACCCTAAACCTAATCCTAACCCTAACCCTAACCCTAAAACAAAACCTAACCCTAAACGAAACTTTAACCGAAACCCTAACCCTAACCCTAAACCAAACCCTAATCTTAACACAAACCCTAACCCTTATCCTAACCCTAACCGTAACCCTACCTCAAACGTTAACCCTAATCCTAACCCTAACCCAAACCCTAACTCTAACCCTAACCCTAACCCTAACCCAAACCCAAACCCTAACCCTAAACCTAATCCTAAAACTAATGCTAACCCTAATCCTAACCGTAACACTAACCCTAGTCGTAACCGTAACCCTAACCCAAACCCTAACATTAACCCTAAACCTAACCCTAACCCTAAATCAAACCCAAAACCTAACCCTAACCCTAACCTTAACCTAAACCTAACCCTAACTGAAACACTAATCCTAAACCTAACCCTAACCTTAATGCTAACCCTAAACCTAATTCAAACTCAAACCCTAACCCTAATCCTAACCCGAACCCAAAACCTAACCCTAAACCTAAACCTAACCCAAAATATAACCCAAACCGAAACCCTAACCCTAACCCTAAACCTAACCCTAAACCCTAACCCTAACACTTACCCTAACCATAACCCAAACCTAAACACAAACCCTAACCCTAATCCTAACCCTAAACCTAACCCTAATCCTAGTCCTATCCCTAACCCTAACCGTAACCCTAACCCTAACCTTAACCCTTACCCAAACCCAAACTCTAAACCTAACTCTAATCGGAACCTTAACCCTAACCCTAATCCTAACCCTAACCCTAACCATAACCCTAATCCAACACCTCACCCTAACCCTAACTCTAACCCAAACCCTAACTTAACCTAACTCTAAATCAAACACAAACCCTAACACTAACCCTAACTCGAACCCAAACACTAACCTAACCCTAAACCTAACCCTAACTCAAACCCTCACTCTAACACTAACCCAAACCGTCACCTTAACCCTAACCCAAACCATAACCCAAATAATAACCCTAATCCTAACCCTAACACTAACCCTCATCCTTATCCTAACCCTAACCCTATCCCTATCCCTAACCCTAGCCCTAATTCTAACCCTAACCCTAACCCTAACCCTAACCCTAACCCAAACCCTAACCTAAACCTAACTCTAAACCAAACACAAATCCTAACCCTAAGCCTAACTCTAACCCAAACACTAACCTAACCCTAAACCTAACCCTAACACAAACCCTAACCCTAATCCTAACCCTAACCCTAACCCTAATCCTAACCCTAACCCTAACCCTAACCCAAACCCTAACCCTAACCCTAACCCTAACCCAAACCCTAACCCTAACCCTAACCCTAACCCTAACCCTAACCCAAAACCTAACCCTAACCCTAATCCTAACCCTAATGCTAACCCTAAACCTAACCCTAACACTAATCCTAGTCCTAACCCTAACCCTAACCGAAACCCTTACACTAACCCTAAGCCTAACCCTAACCCTAAATCAATCCCTAACCATAACCCTAGCCCTAACCCGAACCCAAACCCGAACCCTAACCCTAACCCTAACTGAAATACTTATCCTAAACCTAACCCTAACCCTAATGCTAACCCTAAACCTAATACAAACTCAAACCCTCACCCTAATCCTAACCCTAAACCTAACCTTAACCCTTACCCAAACCCAAACTCTAAACATAACTCTCAGCGGAA
>JAJHUQ010000036.1:105000-107500 GCA_035773235.1 Eospalax fontanierii | reverse complement strand
CCCTAACCCTAACCCTAACCCTAACCCAAACCCTAACCCTAACCCTAATCCTAACCCTAATGCTAACCCTCAATCTAACTCAAACTGAAACCGTAACTCTAAGCCTAACCCTAACCCAAACCCTAACCCTAACCCTAACCCTAACCCTAACCCTAACTAAAACCCTATCACTAACCCAACCCGAACGCAAACCCTAACCCTAATCCGAAACTTAACCGAAAACCTAAACCTAACGGTAATCCTAAACCTAACCCTAAACCTAACCCTAATCGAAACCCAATCAATAACCCTAACCCTAAACCTAAACTTAACCCCTAACCCCTAACCCCAAACCCTAAACCTAACCCTAACCCTAACCTTAAACCTAAACCTAGTCCTAACCCTAACCCTAACCCGAACCCTAACCCTAACCTTAAACCTTACCCAAACCCAAACTCTAAACCTAACTCTAATCGGAACCCTAACCCTAACCCTAATCCTAACCCTAACCCTAACCATAACCCTAATCCAACACCTCACCCTAACCCTAACCATAACCCTAACCCTAACCCTAACCCTAACTAAAACCCTATCACTAACCCAACCCGAACGCAAACCCTAACCCTAACCCGAAACTTAACCGAAAACCTAAACCTAACGGTAATCCTAAACCTAACCCTAAACCTAACCCTAACCGAAACCCAATCAATAACCCTAACCCTAAACCTAAACTTAACCCCTAACCCCTAACCCCAAAACCTAACCCTAACCCTAGCCCTAACCTTAAACCTAAACCTAGTCCTAACCCTAACCCTAAACCTAACCCTAACCCTAACCTTAACCCTTACCCAAACCCAAACTCTAAACCTAACTCTAATCGGAACCCTAACCCTAAACCTAATCCTAACCATAACCCTAACCATAACCCTAATCCAACACCTCACCCTAACCCTAACTCTATCACAAACCCTAACCTAACCCTAACTCTAAACCAAACCCAAACCCTAAACCTAACCCTAACTCTAACCCAAACCCTAACCTAACCCTAAACCTAACCCTAACTCAAACCCGAACTCTAACACTAACCCAAACACTAACCCTAACCCTAACTCAAACCATAACCCAAATAATAACCCTAATCCTAAACCTAACCTAACCCTAATCCTTATCCTAACCCTAACCCTAACCCTAATCCTAACCCTAACCCTAACACTAACCCTAACCCTAACCCTAACCCTAACCCAAACCCTAACCCTAACCCTAATCCTAACCCTAATGCTAACCCTCAATCTAACTCAAACTGAAACCGTAACTCTAAGCCTAACCCTAACCCAAACCCTAACCCTAACCCTAACCCTAACCCTAACCCTAACTAAAACCCTATCACTAATCCAACCCGAACGCAAACCCTAATCCTAATCCGAAACTTAACCGAAAACCTAAACCTAACGGTAATCCTAAACCTAACCCTAAACCTAACCCTAACCGAAACCCAATCAATTAACCTAACTCTAAACCTAAAATTAGCCCCTAACTTCTTACCCCAAATCCTAACCCAAACCCTAGCCCTAACCCTAACCCTAACCTTAAACCTAAACCTAGTCCTAACCCTAACCTTAACCCTAAACCTAACCCTAACCTTAACCCTTACCCAAACCCAAACTCTAAACCTAACTCTAATCGGAACCCTAACCCTAAACCTAATCCTAACCCTAACCCTAACCATAACCCTAATCCAACACCTCACCCTAACCCTAACTCTATCACAAACCCTAACCTATCCCTAACTCTAAAGAAACCCAAACCCTAAACCTAACCCTAACTCTAACCCAAACCCTAACCTAACCCTAAACCTAACCCTAACTCAAACCCGAACTCTAACACTAACCCAAACACTGACCCTGACCCTAACTCAAACCATAACCCAAATAAGAACCCTAATCCTGAACCTAACCTAACCCTACTCCTTATCCTAACCCTAACCGTAACCCTAACCCTAACCCTAACACTAACCCTAACCCTAACCCTAACCCTAACCCAAACCCTAACCCTAACCCTAATCCTAACCCTAATGCTAACCCTCAACGTAACTCAAACTCAAACCCTAACTCTAAGACTAACCCTAACCCAAACCCTAACCATAACCCTAACCCTAACCCTAACCCTAACTAAAACCCTATCACTAACCCAACCCGAACGCAAACCCTAACCCTAACCCGAAACTTAACCGAAAACCTAAACCTAACGGTAATCCTAAACCTAACCCTAAACCTAACCCTAACCGAAACCCAATCAATAACCCTAACCCTAAACCTAAACTTAACCCCTAACCCCTAACCCCAAAACCTAACCCTAACCCTAACCCTAACCTTAAACCTAAACCTAGTCCTAACCCTAACCCTAACCCTAACCCTAACCCTAACCTTAACCCTTACCCAAACCCAAACTCTAAACCTAACTCTAATCGGAACCCTAGCCCAAACCCTAATCCTAACCCTAACCATAACCCTAATCCAACACC
>JAJHUQ010000036.1:72500-82500 GCA_035773235.1 Eospalax fontanierii | reverse complement strand
CCTAACCCTAACCCGAAACTTAACCGAAAACGTAAACCTAACGGTAATCCTAAACCTAACCCTAAACCTAACCCTAACCGAAACCCAATCAATAACCCTAACCCTAAACCTAAACTTAACCCCTAACCCCTAACCCAAAACCTAACCCTAACCCTAACCCTAACCTTAAACCTAAACCTAGTCCTAACCCTATCCCTAACCCTAACCCTAACCCTAACCTTAACCCTTACCCAAACCCAAACTCTAAACCTAACTCTAATCGGAACCCTAACCCTAAACCTAATCCTAACCCTAACCCTAACCATAACCCTAATCCAACACCTCACGCTAACCCTAACTCTATCACAAACCCTAACCTAACCCTAACTCTAAACCAAACCCAAACCCTAAACTTAACCCTAACTCTAACCCAAACCCTAACCTAACCCTAAACCTAACCCTAACTCAAACCCGAACTCTAACACTAACCCAAACACTAACCCTAACCCTAACTCAAACCATAACCCAAATAATAACCCTAATCCTAAACCTAACCTAACCCTAATCCTTATCCTAACCCTAACCCTAACCCTAACCCTAACCCTAATACTAACCCTAACCCTAACCCTAACCCTAACCCAAACCCTAATCCTAACCCTAATCTTATCCCTAATGCTAACCCTCAATCTAACTCAAACTGAAACCGTAACTCTAAGCCTAACCCTAACCCAAACCCTAACCCTAACCCTAACCCTAACCCTAACCCTAACTAAAACCCTATCACTAACCCAACCCGAACGCAAACCCTAACCCTAATCCGAAACTTAACCGAAAACCTAAACCTAACGGTAATCCTAAACCTAACCCTAAACCTAACCCTAACCGAAACCCAATCAATAACCCTAACCCTAAACCTAAACTTAACCCCTAACCCCTAACCCCAAACCCTAACCCTAACCCTGACCCTAACCTTAAACCTAAACCTAGTCCTAACCCTAACCCTAACCCGAACCCTAACCCTAACCTTAAACCTTACCCAAACCCAAACTCTAAACCTAACTCTAATCGGAACCCTAACCCTAACCCTAATCCTAACTCTAACCCTAAACATTACCCTAATCCAACACCTCACCCTAACCCTAACTCTATCCCAAACCCTAACCTAACCCTAACTCTAAACCAAACCCAAACCCTAACCCTAACCCTAACTCTAACCCAAACCCTAACCTAACCCTAAACCTAACCCTAACTCAAACCCTATCTCTAACACTAACCCAAACACTAACCCTAACTCTAACTCAAACCATAACCCAAATAATAACCCTAATTCTAAACCTAACCCTAACCCTAATCCTTATCCTTATCCTAACCCTAACCCTAATTCTAACCCTAACCCTAACCCTAATTCTAACCCTAACCCTAACCCTGACCCAAAACCTAATCCTAAACCTAACCCAAAACTTAATCTTCACACTAACCCTAACCCTAACACTAACCCAGATTCAAACCTAACCCTAACTCAAAGCCTAACCCTAACCCTAACCAGAACCCAAACCCTAACCCTAACCCTAACCCTAACTGAAATACTAATCCTAAACCTAACCCGAACCCTGATGCTAACCGTAAACCTAATTCAAACTCAAACCCTAACCCTAATCCTAACCCGAACCCAAACCCTAACCCTAACCCTAAACCTAACCCAAAGCATAACCCAAACCGAAACCCTAACCCTAACCCTAACCCTAACCCTAAACCCTAACCCTAACCCTAACCCTAACCCTAACCCTAACCTTAAACCTTACCCAAACCCAAACTCTAAACCAAACTCTAATCGGAACCCTAACCCTAATCTTAACCCTAACCCTAACCATAACCCTAATCCAACACCTCACGCTAACCTATCTCTAACCTAAACCCTAACCTAAACCTAACTCTAAACCAAACCCAAACCCTAACCCTAACCCTAACTCTAACCCAAACCCTTACCTAACCCTAAACCTATCCCTAATTCAAACCCTAACTCTAACACTAACCCAAACCCTAACCCTAACCCTAACACAAACAATAACACAAATAATAACCCTAACCCTAACCCAAACCCAAACCCTAATCTTAACCAAACACTAACCCTAATCCTAAACCTAACCCTAACCCTAACCCAAACCCTAACCCTAACCCTAATGCTAACCCAAACCCTAACCCTAACCCTAACCCTTACCCTAATCCTAACCCTAATGCTAACCCTAAACCTAACCCTAACACTAACCCTCGTCCTAACCCTAACCCTAACCCTAAACCTAACCAAACCTAAACCCTAACCCAAACCCTAATCCTAACCGTAACCCTAACACTAAACCTAACCGAAAACCTAAACCCTAAACCTAATCCTAACCCTAACCCTAACCCTAAAACAAAACCTAACCCTAAACGTAACTTTAACCCAAACCCTAAACCTAAACCTAAACCAAACCCTAATCTTAACACAAACCCTAACCCTAATCCTAACCCTAACCGTAACCCTAACTGAAACGTTAACCCTAACCCTAACCCTAACCCAAACCCTAACCCTAACCCTAACCCTAACCCTAACCCAAACCCAAACCCTAACCCTAACCCTAATCCTAAATCTAATGCTAACCCTAAACCTAACCCTAACCCTAGTCGTAACCCTAACCCTAACCCAAACCCTAACACTAACTCTAACCCTAACCCTAACCCTAAATCAAACCCTAAACCTAACCCTAACCCTAACCTTACCTTAATTTAACCCTAACTGAAACACTAATCCTAAACCTAACCCTAACCCTAATGCTAACCCTAAACCTAATTCAAACTCAAACCCTAACCCTAATCCTAACCCGAACCCAAACCCTAACCCTAACCCTAAACCTAACCCAAAATATAACCCAAACCGAAACCCTAACCCTAACCCTAAACCTAACCCTAAACCCTAACCCTAACACTTACCCTAACCATAATCCAAACCTAAACACAAACCCTAACCCTAATCCTAACCCTAAACCTAACCCTAATCCTAGTCCTATCCCTAACCCTAACGGTAACCCTAACCCTAACCTTAACCCTTACCCAAACCCAAACTCTAAACCTAACTCTAATCGGAACCCTAACCCTAACCCTAATCCTAACCCTAACCCTAACCATAACCCTAATCCAACACCTCACCCTAACCCTAACTCTAACCCAAACAATAACCCTAAACCTAACCCAAACCCTAACCCTAACCCTCACCCTAACCCTAACTCTAACCCAAAGCCTAACCTAAACCTAACTCTAAACCGAACCCAAACCGTAACCCTAAGCCTAACTCTAACCCAAACCCTAACCTAACCCTAAACCTAACCCTAACTCAAACCCTAACTCTAACACTAACCCAAACCCTAACCCTAACACTAACCCAAACCATAAACCAAATAATAACCCTAATCCTAACCCTAACCTTAACCCTCATTATTATCCTAACCCTAACAATAACCCTAATTCTAACCCTAACCCTAACCCTAACCCTAACCCTAACCCTAACCCTAACGTTAACCCTAACTGAAACACTAATCCTAAACCTAACCCTAACCCTAATGCTAACCCTAAACCTAATTCAAACTTAAACCCTAACCCTAATCCTAACCCGAACCCAAACCCTAACCCTAACCCTAAACCTAGCCCAAAACATAACCCAAACCGAAACCCTAACCCTAAAACTAACCCTAACCCTAAACTGTAACCCTAACACTTACCCTAACCATAACCCAAACCTAAAGCCTAACCCTAACCCTAATCCTAACCGTAACCCTAAACCTAATCCTAGTCCTAACCCTAACCCTAATCCTAGTCCTAACCCTAACCCTAACCCTAACCCTAACCCTAACATTAACACTTACCCAAACCCAAACTATAAACCTAACTCTAATCGGAACCCTAACCCTAACCCTAACCCTAAGGCTAGCCCTAACCATAACCCTAACCCTAACCGTAAAGCTAAACCTAACCATAACCCTAACCCCAACCCTAAACCTAACCAAACCTAAACCCTAACCGAAACCCTAATACTAACCCTAACCCTAACACTAAATCTAACCGAAAACCTAAACCCTAAACCTAATCCTAACCCTAACCCTAACCCTAAAACAAAACCTAACCCTAAACGAAACTTTAACCGAAACCCTAACCCTAACCCTAAACCAAACCCTAATCTTAACACAAACCCTAACCCTAATCCTAACCCTAACCGTAACCCTAACTCAAACGTTAACCCTAATCCTAACCCTAACCCAAACCCTAACTCTAACCCTAACCCTAACCCTAACCCAAACCCAAACCCTAACCCTAACCCTAATCCTAAAACTAATGCTAACCCTAAACCTAACCGTAACACTAACCCTAGTCGTAACCGTAACCCTAACCCAAACCCTAACACTAACCCTAACCCTAACCCTAACCCTAAATCAAACCCTAAACCTAACCCTAACCCTAACCTTAACCTAAACCTAACCCTAACTGAAACACTAATCCTAAACCTAACCCTAACCTTAATGCTAACCCTAAACCTAATTCAAACTCAAACCCTAACCCTAATCCTAACCCGAACCCAAAACCTAACCCTAACCCTAAACCTAACCCAAAATATAACCCAAACCGAAACCCTAACCCTAACCCTAAACCTAAACCTAAACCCTAACCCTAACACTTACCCTAACCATAACCCAAACCTAAACACAAACCCTAACCCTAATCCTAACCCTAAACCTAACCCTAATCCTAGTCCTATCCCTAACCCTAACGGTAACCCTAACCCTAACCTTAACCCTTACCCAAACCCAAACTCTAAACCTAACTCTAATCGGAACCTTAACCCTAACCCTAATCCTAACTACCTAACCCTAACCATAACCCTAATCCAACACCTCACCCTAACCCTAACTCTAACCCAAACCCTAACCTAAACCTAACTCTAAATCAAACACAAACCCTAACCCTAACCCTAACTCTAACCCAAACACTAACCTAACCCTAAACCTAACCCTAACTCAAACCCTCACTCTAACACTAACCCAAACCGTAACCTTAACCCTAACCCAAACCATAACCCAAATAATAACCCTTATCCTAACCCTAACACTAACCCTCATCCTTATCCTAACCCTAACCCTATCCCTATCCCTAACCCTAACCCTAATTCTAACCCTAACCCTAACCCTAACCCTAACCCTAACCCAAACCCTAACCTAAACCTAACTCTAAACCAAACACAAACCCTAACCTAAACCTAACTCTAAACCAAACACAAACCCTAACCCTAACCCTAACTCTAACCCAAACACTAACCTAACCCTAAACCTAACCCTAACACAAACCCTAACCCTAATCCTAACCCTAACCCTAACCCTAACCCAAACCCTAACCCTAATCCTAACCCTAACCCTAACCCTAACCCAAACCCTAACCCTAACCCTAACCCTAACCCATACCCTAACCCTAACCCTAACCCTAACCCTAACCCTAACCCAAAACCTAACCCTAACCCTAATCCTAACCCTAATGCTAACCCTAAACCTAAACCTAACACTAATCCTAGTCCTAACCCTAACCCTAACCGAAACCCTTACACTAACCCTAAGCCTAACCCTAACCCTAAATCAAACCCTAACCATAACCCTAGCCCTAACCCGAACCCAAACCCGAACCCTAACCCTAACCCCAACTGAAATACTTATCCTAAACCTAACCCTAACGCTAATGCTAACCCTAAACCTAATACAAACTCAAACCCTAACCCTAATCCTAACCCTAAACCTAACCTTAACCCTTACCCAAACCCAAACTCTAAACATAACTCTCATCGGAACCCTAACCCTAACCCTAACCCTAACCCTAACCCTAACCCTAATCCTAACCCTAACCCTAACCATAACCCTAATCCAAAACCTCACCCTAACCCTAACTCTAACCCAAAGCCTAACCTAAACCTAACTCTAAACCAAACCCAAACCGTAACCCTAACCCTAACTCTAACCCAAACCCTAACCTAACCCTAAACCTAACCCTAAACTCAAACCCTAACTCTAACACTAACCCAAACCCTAACACTTACACTAACCCAAACCATAACCCAAATAATAACCCTAATCCTAACCATAACCTTAACCCTCAACCTTATCCTAACCCTAACCCTAACCCTAATTCTAAACCTTACCCTAACCCTAACCCTAACCCTAACCCTAACCCTAACCCTAACCGTAACCCTAACACAAACCCAAAACCTAATTTTAACACAAACCCTAACCCTAATCCTAACTCCAACCCTAAACCTAACCCAAACCCTAACCCTAACCCTAACCCAAACCCTAACCCTAACCCTAAACCTAACCCTAACACTAACCCTAGTCCTAACCCTAACCCTAAACCAAACCCTAACCCTAACCCTAACCCTAAATCAAACATTAAACCTAACCCTAAACCTAACGGTAACCCTAACCCTAACCCTAACTGAAACAGTAATCCTAAACCTAACCCTAACCCTAATGCTAACCCTAAACCTAATTCAAACTCAAACACTACCACTAATCCTAACCTGAACCCAAACCCTAACCTTACCACTAAACCTAGCCCAAAACATAACCCAAACCGAAACCCTAACCCTAACCCTAACCCTAACCCTAAACTGTAACCCTACCACTTACCCCAACCATAACCCAAACATAAACCCAAACCCTAACCCTAATCCTAACCCTAACCCTAACACTAATCCTAGTCCTAACCCTAACACTAACCCTAACCCTAACCCTAACCCTAACCTTAACCCTTGCCCAAACCCAAACTCTAAACCTAACTCTAATCGGAACTCTAACCCTAACCCTAACCCTCACCCTAACCCTAACCCTAACCCTAACCCAAACCCAAGCCCTAATCTTAACACAAACCCTAACCCTAACCCTAACGCTAACCCTAACCATTACCCTAACCCTAACCGTGAAGCTAAACCTAACCATAACCCTAACCCTAACCCTAAACCTAACCAAACCTAAACCCTAACCCAAACCCTAACCCTAACCCTAACCCTAACCCTAAACCCTAACCCTAATCCTTACCCTAACCCTAACCCTAAAACAAAACCCAACCCCAAACCTAACTTTAACCCCAACCCTAACCTTAACACTAAACCAAACCCTAATCTTAACGCAAACCCTAACCCTAATCCTAACCCTAACCCTAACCCTAATCCTAGTCCTATCCCTAACCCTAACCGTAACCCTAACCCTAACCTTAACCCTTACCCAAACCCAAACTCTAAACCTAACTCTAATCGGAACCCTAACCCAAAGCCTAATCCTAACCCTAACCATAACCCTAATCCAACACCTCACCCTAACCCTAACTCTAACCCAAACCCTAACCTAAACCTAACTCTAAACCAAACCCAAACCCTAACCCTAACCCTAACTCTAACCCAAACACTAACCTAACCCTAAACCTAACCCTAAATCAAACCCTCACTCTAACACTAACCCAAACCGTAACCCTAACCCTAACCCAAACCATAACCAAAATAATAACCCTAATCCTAACCCTAACACTAACCCTCATCATTATCCTAACCCTAACCCTAACCCTAACCCTAACCCTAACCCTAATTCTAACCCTAACCCTAACCCTAACCCGAAACCTAACCCTAACCCAAACCCAAACCCTAATCTTAACACAAACCCTAACCCTAACCCTAACCCTGACCCAAACCCTAACCCTAACCCTAACCCTAATCCTAACCCAAACCCTAACCCTAACCCTAACCCTAACCCTAACCCTAACCCAAACCCTAACCCTAACCCTAATCCTAACCCTAATGCTAACCCTAAACCTAACCCTAACACTAACCCTAGTCCTACCCCCAACCCTAACCCAAACACTTACACTAAACCTAAGCCTAACCCTAACCCTAAATCAAACCCTAACCATAACCCTTACTCTAACCCAAACCCAAACCCGAACCTTAACCCTAACCCTAACTGAAATACTTATCCTAAACTTAACCCTAACCCTAATGCTAACCCTAAACCTAATTCAAACTCAAACCCTAACCCTAATCCTAACCCTAAACCTAACCTTAACGCTTACCCAAACCCAAACTCTAAACATAACTCTAATCGGAACCCTAACGCTAACCCTAATCCTAACCCTAACCCTAACCATAACCCTAATCCAAAACCTCACCCTAACCCTAACTCTAAACCAAAGCCTAACCTAACCCTAACTCTAAACCAAACCCAAACCGTAACCCTAACCCTAACTCTAACCCAAACCCTAACCTAACCCTAAACCTAACCCTAACTCAAACCCTAACTCTAACTCTAACCCAAACCCTAACCCTAACACTAACCCAAACCATAACCCAAATAATAACCCTAATCCTAACCCTAACTTTAACCCTCATCCTTATCCTAACCCTAACCCTAACCCTAATTCTAAACCTTACCCTAACCCTAACCCTAACCCTAACCCTAACACAAACCCAAACCCAAATTTTAACACAAACCCTAACCCTAATCCTAACTCCAACCCTAAACGTAATCCAAACCCTAACCACAACCCTAACCCTAAACCAAACCCTAACCCTAACCCTAAACCTAACCCTAACACTAACCCTAGTCCTAACCCTAACCCTAACCCAAACTTAACTATAACCCTAACCCTAACCCTAACCCTAAATCAAACCCTAAACCTAACCCTAACCCTAACGTTAACCCTAACCCTAACCGTAACAGAAACACTAATCCTAAACCTAACTCTAACCCTAATGCTAACCCTAAACCTAATTCAAACTCAAACCCTAACCCTAATCCTAACCCGAACCCAAAACCGAACCCTAACCCTAACCATAATCTTAACACTAACCCTAACCCTAACACTAACCCAGATTCAAACCTAACCCTAACGCAAACCCTAACCCTAACCCTAACCCTAACCCTAACCAAAACCCTAAACCTAACCCTAATGCTAACCCTAATGCTAACCCGAAACCTAACTCAAACTCAAACCCTAACCCTAAGCCTAACTCTAAACCAAACCCTAACCCTAACCCTAACCCTTACTAAAACTCTAACACTAACCCAACCCGAACCCAAAACCTAACCCTAACCCTAACCCAAACCCTAAAACTAACCCTAAACCTAACCCTAACCCAAACCCTAACCCTAACCCTAATCCTAACCCTAATGCTAACCCTAAACCTAACTCAAACTCAAACCCTAACCCTAAGCCTAACCCTAAACCAAACCCTAAACCAAACCCTAACCCTAAACCTAACCCTAACTAAAACCCTTACACTAACCCAACCCGAACCCAAACCCTAACCCTAACCCTAACCCTAACCCTAACACTAACCCTAACCCTAACCCTAAAGCTAACCCAAACCCTAACCCTAACCCTAATCCTAACCCTAATGCTAACCCTAAACCTAATTCTAATTCAAACCCTAACCCTAAGCCTAACCCTAACCCAAACCCTAACCCTAACCCTAACCCTAACCCTAACCCTAACCCTAACCCTAACTAAAACCCTATCACTAACCCAACCCGAACGCAAACCCTAACCCTAACCCGAAACTTAACCGAAAACCTAAACCTAACCGTAATCCTAAACCAAACCCTAACCCGAACACTAACTCTAACCCTAACCCAAACCCTAAACCTAACCCTAACTCTAACCCAAACCCTAACCTAACCCTAAACCTAAAACTAACTCAAACCCTAACTCTAACACTAACCCAAACACTAACCCTAACCCTAACTCAAACCATAACCCAAATAATAACCCTAATCCTAAACCTAACCCTAACCCTAATCCTTATCCTAACCCTAACCCTAACCCTAAACCTAACCCTAACACTAACCCTAACCCTAACGCTAACCCTAACCCAAACCCTAACCCTAACCCTCATCCTAACCCTAATGCTAACCCTCAACCTAACTCAAACTCAAACCCTAACTCTAAGCCTAACCCTAACCCAAAC
>JAJHUQ010000036.1:47500-60000 GCA_035773235.1 Eospalax fontanierii | reverse complement strand
CCAAACCCTAACCCTAATCCTAACCCTAACCCTAACCCTAACCCAAACCCTAACCCTAACCCTAATGCTAACCCAAACCCTAACCCTAACCCTAACCCTTACCCTAATCCTAACCCTAATGCTAACCCTAAACCTAACCCTAACACTAACCCTCGTCCTAACCCTAACCCTAACCCTAACCCTAAACCTAACCAAACCTAAACCCTAACCCAAACCCTAATCCTAACGGTAACCTAACACTAAACCTAACTGAAAACCTAAACCCTAAACCTAATCCTAACCCTAACCCTAACCCTAAAACAAAACCTAACCCTAAACGTAACTTTAACCCAAACCCTAAACCTAAACCTAAACCAAACCCTAATCTTAACACAAACCCTAACCCTAATCCTAACCCTAACCGTAACCCTAACTGAAACGTTAACCCTAACCCTAACCCTAACCCAAACCCTAACCCTAACCCTAACCCAAACCCAAACCCTAACCCTAACCCTAATCCTAAATCTAATGCTAACCCTAAACCTAACCCTAACCCTAGTCGTAACCCTAACCCTAACCCAAACCCTAACACTAACTCTAACCCTAACCCTAACCCTAAATCAAACCCTAAACCTAACCCTAACCCTAACCTTACCTTAATTTAACCCTAACTGAAACACTAATCCTTAACCTAACCCTAACCCTAATGCTAACCCTAAAGCTAATTCAAACTCAAACCCTAACCCTAATCCTAACCCGAACGCAAACCCTAACCCTAACCCTAAACCTAACCCAAAATATAACCCAAACCGAAACCCTAACCCTAACCCTAAACCTAACCCTAAACCCTAACCCTAACTCTAACCCAAACCCTAACCTAACCCTAAACCTAACCCTAACTCAAACCCGAACTCTAACACTAACCCAAACACTAACCCTAACCCTAACTCAAACCATAACCCAAATAATAACCCTAATCCTAAACCTAACCTAACCCTAATCCTTATCCTAAACCTAACCGTAACCCAAACCCTAACCCTAACCCTAACTCTAACCCAAACCCTAACCTAACCCTAAACCTAACCTTAACTCAAACCCTAACTCTAACACTAACCCAAACACTAACCCTAACTCTAACTCAAACCATAAACCAAATAATAACCCTAATTCTAAACCTAACCCTAACCCTAATCCTTATCCTTATCCTAACCCTAACCCTAATTCTAACCCTAACCCTAACCCTGACCCAAAACCTAATCCTAAACCTAACCCAAAACTTAATCTTCACACTAACCCTAACCCTAACACTAACCCAGATTCAAACCTAACCCTAACCCAAAGCCTAACCCTAACCCTAACCAGAACCCAAACCCTAACCCTAACCCTAACCCTAACTGAAATACTAATCCTAAACCTAACCCGAACCCTAATGCTAACCGTAAACCTAATTCAAACTCAAACCCTAACCCTAATCCTAACCCGAACCCAAACCCTAACCCTAACCCTAAACCTAACCCAAAGCATAACCCAAACCGAAACCCTAACCCTAACCCTAACCCTAACCCTAACCCTAAACCCTAACCCTAACACTTACCCTAATCATAACCCAAACCTAAACCCAAATCCTAACCCTAATCCTAACCCTAACCCTAACCCTAATCCTAGTCCTAACCCTAACCCTAACCCTAACCCTAACCCTAACCTTAAACCTTACCCAAACCCAAACTCTAAACCAAACTCTAATCGGAACCCTAACCCTAATCCTAACCCTAACCCTAACCATAACCCTAATCCAACACCTCACGCTAACCTATCTCTAACCTAAACCCTAACCTAAACCTAACTCTAAACCAAACCCAAACCCTAACCCTAACCCTAACTCTAACCCAAACCCTTACCTAACCCTAAACCTATCCCTAATTCAAACCCTAACTCTAACACTAACCCAAACCCTAACCCTAACCCTAACACAAACAATAACACAAATAATAACCCTAACCCTAACCCAAACCCAAACCCTAATCTTAACCAAACCCTAACCCTAATCCTAACCCTAACCCTAACCCTAACCCAAACCCTAACCCTAACCCTAATGCTAACCCAAACCCTAACCCTAACCCTAACCCTTACCCTAATCCTAACCCTAATGCTAACCCTAAACCTAACCCTATCACTAACCCTCGTCCTAACCCTAACCGTAACCCTAACCCTAAACCTAACCAAACCTAAACCCTAACCCAAACCCTAATCCTAACGGTAACCTAACACTAAACCTAACTGAAAACCTAAACCCTAAACCTAATCCTAACCCTAACCCTAACCCTAAAACAAAACCTAACCCTAAACGTAACTTTAACCCAAACCCTAAACCTAAACCTAAACCAAACCCTAATCTTAACACAAACCCTAACCCTAATCCTAACCCTAACCGTAACCCTAACTGAAACGTTAACCCTAACCCTAACGCTAACCCAAACTCTACCCCTACCCCTACCCCTAAGCCTAACCCAAACCCAAACCCTAACCCTAACCCTAATCCTAAATCTAATGCTAACCCTAAACCTAACCCTAACCCTAGTCGTAACCCTAACCCTAACCCAAACCCTAACACTAACTCTAACCCTAACCCTAACCCTAAATCAAACCCTAAACCTAACCCTAACCCTAACCTTACCTTAATTTAACCCTAACTGAAACACTAATCCTTAACCTAACCCTAACCCTAATGCTAACCCTAAACCTAATTCAAACTCAAAGCCTAACCCTAATCCTAACCCGAACCCAAACCCTAACCCTAACCCTAAACCTAACCCAAAATATAACCCAAACCGAAACCCTAACCCTAACCCTAAACCTAACCCTAAACCCTAACCCTAACTCTAACCCAAACCCTAACCTAACCCTAAACCTAACCCTAACTCAAACCCGAACTCTAACACTAACCCAAACACTAACCCTAACCCTAACTCAAACCATAACCCAAATAATAACCCTAATCCTAAACCTAACCTAACCCTAATCCTTATCCTAAACCTAACCGTAACCCTAACCCTAACCCTAACACTAACCCTAACCCTAACCCTAACCCTAACCCAAACCCTAACCCTAACCCTAATCCTAACCCTAATGCTAACCCTCAACCTAACTCAAACTCAAACCCTAACTCTAAGCCTAACCCTAACCCAAACCCTAACCATAACCCTAACCCTAACCCTAACCCTAACTAAAACCCTATCACTAACCCAACCCGAACGCAAACCCTAACCCTAACCCGAAACTTAACCGAAAACCTAAACCTAACGGTAATCCTAAACCTAACCCTAAACCTAACCCTAACCGAAACCCAATCAATAACCCTAACCCTAAACCTAAACTTAACCCCTAACCCCTAACCCCAAAACCTAACCCTATCACTAACCCTAACCTTAAACCTAAACCTAGTCCTAACCCTAACCCTAAACCTAACCCTAACCCTAACCTTAACCCTTACCCAAACCCAAACTCTAAACCTAACTCTAATCGGAACCCTATCCCCAAACCTAATCCTAACCATAACCCTAACCATAACCCTAATCCAACACCTCACCCTAACCCTAACTCTATCCCAAACCCTAACCTAACCCTAACTCTAAACCAAACCCAAACCCTAAACCTAACCCTAACTCTAACCCAAACCCTAACCTAACCCTAAACCTAACCCTAACTCAAACCCGAACTCTAACACTAACCCAAACACTAACCCTAACCCTAACTCAAACCATAACCCAAATAATAACCCTAATCCTAAACCTAACCTAACCCTAATCCTTATCCTAACCCTAACCCTAACCCTAACCCTAACCCTAACCCTAACACTAACCCTAACCCTAACCCTAACCCTAACCCAAACCCTAACCCTAA
Source organism: Eospalax fontanierii (assembly GCA_035773235.1). Taxonomy (NCBI): domain Eukaryota; kingdom Metazoa; phylum Chordata; class Mammalia; order Rodentia; family Spalacidae; genus Eospalax; species Eospalax fontanierii. The sequence continues at coordinate 56,121 of JAJHUQ010000036.1, read as the reverse complement.
CCCTAATCCTAACCCTAATGCTAACCCTCAATCTAACTCAAACTGAAACCGTAACTCTAAGCCTAACCCTAACCCAAACCCTAACCCTAACCCTAACCCTAACCCTAACCCTAACTAAAACCCTATCACTAATCCAACCCGAACGCAAACCCTAACCCTAATCCGAAACTTAACCGAAAACCTAAACCTAACGGTAATCCTAAACCTAACCCTAAACCTAACCCTAACCGAAACCCAATCAATAACCCTAACCCTAAACCTAAACTTAACCCCTAACCCCTAACCCCAAACCCTAACCCAAACCCTAACCCTAACCCTAACCCTAACCTTAAACCTAAACCTAGTCCTAACCCTAACCTTAACCCTAAACCTAACCCTAACCTTAACCCTTACCCAAACCCAAACTCTAAACCTAACTCTAATCGGAACCCTAACCCTAAACCTAATCCTAACCCTAACCCTAACCATAACCCTAATCCAACACCTCACCCTAACCCTAACCCTATCACAAACCCTAACCTATCCCTAACTCTAAAGAAACCCAAACCCTAAACCTAACCCTAACTCTAACCCAAACCCTAACCTAACCCTAAACCTAACCCTAACTCAAACCCGAACTCTAACACTAACCCAAACACTAACCCTAACCCTAACTCACACCATAACCCAAATAATAACCCTAATCCTAAACCTAACCTAACCCTAATCCTTATCCTAACCCTAACCCTAACCCTAACCCTAACCCTAACCCTAACCCTAATACTAACCCTAACCCTAACCCTAACCCTAACCCAAACCCTAACCCTAACCCTAATCTTATCCCTAATGCTAACCCTCAATCTAACTCAAACTGAAACCGTAACTCTAAGCCTAACCCTAACCCAAACCCTAACCCTAACCCTAACCCTAACCCTAACCCTAACTAAAACCCTATCACTAACCCAACCCGAACGCAAACCCTAACCCTAATCCGAAACTTAACCGAAAACCTAAACCTAACGGTAATCCTAAACCTAACCCTAAACCTAACCCTAACCGAAACCCAATCAATAACCCTAACCCTAAACCTAAACTTAACCCCTAACCCCTAACCCCAAACCCTAACCCTAACCCTGACCCTAACCTTAAACCTAAACCTAGTCCTAACCCTAACCCTAACCCGAACCCTAACCCTAACCTTAAACCTTACCCAAACCCAAACTCTAAACCTAACTCTAATCGGAACCCTAACCCTAACCCTAATCCTAACTCTAACCCTAACCATTACCCTAATCCAACACCTCACCCTAACCCTAACTCTATCCCAAACCCTAACCTAACCCTAACTCTAAACCAAACCCAAACCCTAACCCTAACCCTAACTCTAACCCAAACCCTAACCTAACCCTAAACCTAACCCTAACTCAAACCCTAACTCTAACACTAACCCAAACACTAACCCTAACTCTAACTCAAACCATAACCCAAATAATAACCCTAATTCTAAACCTAACCCTAACCCTAATCCTTATCCTTATCCTAACCCTAACCCTAATTCTAACCCTAACCCTAACCCTAATTCTAACCCTAACCCTAACCCTGACCCAAAACCTAATCCTAAACCTAACCCAAAACTTAATCTTCACACTAACCCTAACCCTAACACTAACCCAGATTCAAACCTAACCCTAACCCAAAGCCTAACCCTAACCCTAACCAGAACCCAAACCCTAACCCTAACCCTAACCCTAACTGAAATACTAATCCTAAACCTAACCCGAACCCTAATGCTAACCGTAAACCTAATTCAAACTCAAACCCTAACCCTAATACTAACCCGAACCCAAACCCTAACCCTAACCCTAAACCTAACCCAAAGCATAACCCAAACCGAAACCCTAACCCTAACCCTAACCCTAACCCTAAACCCTAACCCTAACACTTACCCTCCTCATAACCCACACCTAAACCCAACCCCTAACCCTACTCCTAACCCTAACCCTAACCCTAATCCTAGTCCTAACCCTAACCCTAACCCTAACCCTAACCCTAACCCTAACCTTAAACCTTACCCAAACCCAAACTCTAAACCAAACTCTAATCGGAACCCTAACCCTAATCTTAACCCTAACCCTAACCATAACCCTAATCCAACACCTCACGCTAACCTATCTCTAACCTAAACCCTAACCTAAACCTAACTCTAAACCAAACCCAAACCCTAACCCTAACCCTAACTCTAACCCAAACCCTTACCTAACCCTAAACCTATCCCTAATTCAAACCCTAACTCTAACACTAACCCAAACCCTAACCCTAACCCTAACACAAACAATAACACAAATAATAACCCTAACCCTAACCCAAACCCAAACCCTAATCTTAACCAAACACTAACCCTAATCCTAAACCTAACCCTAACCCTAACCCAAACCCTAACCCTAACCCTAATGCTAACCCAAACCCTAACCCTAACCCTAACCCTTACCCTAATCCTAACCCTAATGCTAACCCTAAACCTAACCCTAACACTAACCCTCGTCCTAACCCTAACCCTAACCCTAACCCTAAACCTAACCAAACCTAAACCCTAACCCAAACCCTAATCCTAACCGGAACCCTAACACGTAACCTAACCGAAAACCTAAACCCTAAACCTAATCCTAACCCTAACCCTAACCCTAAAACAAAACCTAACCCTAAACGTAACTTTAACCCAAACCCTAAACCTAAACCTAAACCAAACCCTAATCTTAACACAAACCCTAACCCTAATCCTAACCCTAACCGTAACCCTAACTGAAACGTTAACCCTAACCCTAACCCTAACCCAAACCCTAACCGTAACCCTAACCCTAACCCTAACATAAACCCAAACCCTAACCCTAACCCTAATCCTAAATCTAATGCTAACCCTAAACCTAACCCTAACCCTAGTCGTAACCCTAACCCTAACCCAAACCCTAACACTAACTCTAACCCTAACCCTAACCCTAAATCAAACCCTAAACCTAACCCTAACCCTAACCTTACCTTAATTTAACCCTAACTGAAACACTAATCCTAAACCTAACCCTAACCCTAATGCTAACCCTAAACCTAATTCAAACTCAAACCCTAACCCTAATCCTAACCCGAACCCAAACCCTAACCCTAACCCTAAACCTAACCCAAAATATAACCCAAACCGAAACCCTAACCCTAACCCTAAACCTAACCCTAAACCCTAACCCTAACACTTACCCTAACCATAATCCAAACCTAAACACAAACCCTAACCCTAATCCTAACCCTAAACCTAACCCTAATCCTAGTCCTATCCCTAACCCTAACGGTAACCCTAACCCTAACCTTAACCCTTACCCAAACCCAAACTCTAAACCTAACTCTAATCGGAACCCTAACCCTAACCCTAATCCTAACCCTAACCCTAACCATAACCCTAATCCAACACCTCACCCTAACCCTAACTCTAACCCAAACAATAACCCTAAACCTAACCCAAACCCTAACCCTAACCCTCACCCTAACCCTAACTCTAACCCAAAGCCTAACCTAAACCTAACTCTAAACCGAACCCAAACCGTAACCCTAAGCCTAACTCTAACCCAAACCCTAACCTAACCCTAAACCTAACCCTAACTCAAACCCTAACTCTAACACTAACCCAAACCCTAACCCTAACACTAACCCAAACCATAAACCAAATAATAACCCTAATCCTAACCCTAACCTTAACCCTCATTATTATCCTAACCCTAACAATAACCCTAATTCTAACCCTAACCCTAACCCTAACCCTAACCCTAACCCTAACCCTAACGTTAACCCTAACTGAAACACTAATCCTAAACCTAACCCTAACCCTAATGCTAACCCTAAACCTAATTCAAACTTAAACCCTAACCCTAATCCTAACCCGAACCCAAACCCTAACCCTAACCCTAAACCTAGCCCAAAACATAACCCAAACCGAAACCCTAACCCTAAAACTAACCCTAACCCTAAACTGTAACCCTAACACTTACCCTAACCATAACCCAAACCTAAAGCCTAACCCTAACCCTAATCCTAACCCTAACCCTAAACCTCATCCTAGTCCTAACCCTAACCCTAATCCTAGTCCTAACCCTAACCCTAACCCTAACCCTAACCCTAACATTAACACTTACCCAAACCCAAACTATAAACCTAACTCTAATCGGAACCCTAACCCTAACCCTAACCCTAAGGCTAGCCCTAACCATAACCCTAACCCTAACCGTAAAGCTAAACCTAACCATAACCCTAACCCCAACCCTAAACCTAACCAAACCTAAACCCTAACCGAAAACCTAATACTAACCCTAACCCTAACACTAAACCTAACCGAAAACCTAAACCCTAAACCTAATCCTAACCCTAACCCTAACCCTAAAACAAAACCTAACCCTAAACGAAACTTTAACCGAAACCCTAACCCTAACCCTAAACCAAACCCTAATCTTAACACAAACCCTAAACCTAATCCTAACCCTAACCGTAACCCTAACTCAAACGTTAACCCTAATCCTAACCCTAACCCAAACCGTAACTCTAACCCTAACCCTAACCCTAACCCAAACCCAAACCCTAACCCTAACCCTAATCCTAAAACTAATGCTAACCCTAAACCTAACCGTAACACTAACCCTAGTCGTAACCGTAACCCTAACCCAAACCCTAACACTAACCCTAACCCTAACCCTAACCCTAAATCAAACCCTAAACCTAACCCTAACCCTAACCTTAACCTAAACCTAACCCTAACTGAAACACTAATCCTAAACCTAACCCTAACCTTAATGCTAACCCTAAACCTAATTCAAACTCAAACCCTAACCCTAATCCTAACCCGAACCCAAAACCTAACCCTAACCCTAAACCTAACCCAAAATATAACCCAAACCGAAACCCTAACCCTAACCCTAAACCTAAACCTAAACCCTAACCCTAACACTTACCCTAACCATAACCCAAACCTAAACACAAACCCTAACCCTAATCCTAACCCTAAACCTAACCCTAATCCTAGTCCTATCCCTAACCCTAACCGTAACCCTAACCCTAACCTTAACCCTTACACAAACCCAAACTCTAAACCTAACTCTAATCGGAACCTTAACCCTAACCCTAATCCTAACTACCTAACCCTAACCATAACCCTAATCCAACACCTCACCCTAACCCTAACTCTAACCCAAACCCTAACCTAAACCTAACTCTAAATCAAACACAAACCCTATCCCTAACCCTAACTCTAACCCAAACACTAACCTAACCCTAAACCTAACCCTAACTCAAACCCTCACTCTAACACTAACCCAAACCGTAACCTTAACCCTAACCCAAACCATAACCCAAATAATAACCCTTATCCTAACCCTAACACTAACCCTCATCCTTATCCTAACCCTAACCCTATCCCTATCCCTAACCCTAACCCTAATTCTAACCCTAACCCTAACCCTAACCCTAACCCTAACCCAAACCCTAACCTAAACCTAACTCTAAACCAAACACAAACCCTAACCTAAACCTAACTCTAAACCAAACACAAACCCTAACCCTAACCCTAACTCTAACCCAAACACTAACCTAACCCTAAACCTAACCCTAACACAAACCCTAACCCTAATCCTAACCCTAACCCTAACCCTAACCCAAACCCTAACCCTAATCCTAACCCTAACCCTAACCCTAACCCAAACCCTAACCCTAACCCTAACCCTAACCCATACCCTAACCCTAACCCTAACCCTAACCCAAACCCTAAACCTAACCCAAAACCTAACCCTAACCCTAATCCTAACCCTAATGCTAACCCTAAACCTAAACCTAACACTAATCCTAGTCCTAACCCTAACCCCAACCGCAACCCTGACACTAACCCTAAGCCTAATCCTAACCCTAAATCAAACCCTAACCATAACCCTAGCCCTAACACGAACCCAAACCCGAACCCTAACCCTAACCCCAACTGAAATACTTATCCTAAACCTAACCCTAACCCTAATGCTAACCCTAAACCTAATACAAACTCAAACCCTAACCCTAATCCTAACCCTAAACCTAACCTTAACCCTTACCCAAACCCAAACTCTAAACATAACTCTCATCGGAACCCTAACCCTAACCCTAACCCTAACCCTAACCCTAACCCTAATCCTAACCCTAACCCTAACCATAACCCTAATCCAAAACCTCACCCTAACGCTAACTCTAACCCAAAGCCTAACCTAACCCTAACTCTAAACCAAACCCAAACCGTAACCCTAACCCTAACTCTAACCCAAACCCTAACCTAACCCTAAACCTAACCCTAAACTCAAACCCTAACTCTAACAGTAACCCAAACCCTAACACTTACACTAACCCAAACCATAACCCAAATAATAACCCTAATCCTAACCATAACCTTAACCCTCAACCTTATCCTAACCCTAACCCTAACCCTAATTCTAAACCTTACCCTAACCCTAACCCTAACCCTAACCCTAACCCTAACCGTAACCCTAACACAAACCCAAAACCTAATTTTAACACAAACCCTAACCCTAATCCTAACTCCAACCCTAAACCTAACCCAAACCCTAACCCTAACCCTAACCCAAACCCTAACCCTAACCCTAAACCTAACCCTAACACTAACCCTAGTCCTAACCCTAACCCTAAACCAAACCCTAACCCTAACCCTAACCCTAAATCAAACATTAAACCTAACCCTAACCCTAACGTTAACCCTAACCCTAACCCTAACTGAAACACTAATCCTAAACCTAACCCTAACCCTAATGCTAACCCTAAACCTAATTCAAACTCAAACACTAACACTAACCCTAACCTGAACCCAAACCCTAACCTTAACCCTAAACCTAGCCCAAAACATAACCCAAACCGAAACCCTAACCCTAACCCTAACCCTAACCCTAAACTGTAACCCTAACACTTACCCCAACCATAACCCAAACATAAACCCAAACCCTAACCCTAATCCTAACCCTAACCCTAACACTAATCCTAGTCCTAACCCTAACACTAACCCTAACCCTAACCCTAACCCTAACCTTAACCCTTGCCCAAACCCAAACTCTAAACCTAACTCTAATCGGAACTCTAACCCTAACCCTAACCCTCACCCTAACCCTAACCCTAACCCTAACCCAAACCCAAGCCCTAATCTTAACACAAACCCTAACCCTAACCCTAACGCTAACCCTAACCATAACCCTAACCCTAACCGTAAAGCTAAACCTAACCATAACCCTAACCCTAACCCTAAACCTAACCAAACCTAAACCCTAACCCAAACCCTAACCCTAACCCTAACCCTAACCCTAAACCCTAACCCTAATCCTAACCCTAACCCTAACCCTAAAACAAAACCTAACCCTAAACGTAACTTTAACCCAAACCCTAACCTTAACACTAAACCAAACCCTAATCTTAACACAAACCCTAACCCTAATCCTAACCCTAACCCTAACCCTAATCCTAGTCCTATCCCTAACCCTAACCGTAACCCTAACCCTAACCTTAACCCTTACCCAAACCCAAACTCTAAACCTAACTCTAATCGGAACCCTAACCCAAAGCCTAATCCTAACCCTAACCATAACCCTAATCCAACACCTCACCCTAACCCTAACTCTAACCCAAACCCTAACCTAAACCTAACTCTAAACCAAACCCAAACCCTAACCCTAACCCTAACTCTAACCCAAACACTAACCTAACCCTAAACCTAACCCTAACTCAAACCCTCACTCTAACACTAACCCAAACCGTAACCCTAACCCTAACCCAAACCATAACCAAAATAATAACCCTAATCCTAACCCTAACACTAACCCTCATCATTATCCTAACCCTAACCCTAACCCTAACCCTAACCCTAACCCTAATTCTAACCCTAACCCTAACCCTAACCCGAAACCTAACCCTAAACCAAACCCAAACCCTAATCTTAACACAAACCCTAACCCTAACCCTAACCCTGACCCAAACCCTAACCCTAACCCTAACCCTAATCCTAACCCAAACCCTAACCCTAACCCTAACCCTAACCCTAACCCAAACCCTAACCCTAACCCTAATCCTAACCCTAATGCTAACCCTAAACCTAACCCTAACACTAACCCTAGTCCTACCCCTAACCCTAACCCAAACACTTACACTAACCCTAAGCCTAACCCTAACCCTAAATCAAACCCTAACCATAACCCTTACTCTAACCCAAACCCAAACCCGAACCTTAACCCTAACCCTAACTGAAATACTTATCCTAAACTTAACCCTAACCCTAATGCTAACCCTAAACCTAATTCAAACTCAAACCCTAACCCTAATCCTAACCCTAAACCTAACCCTCATCCTTATCCTAACCCTAACCCTATCCCTATCCCTAACCCTAACCCTAATTCTAACCCTAACCCTAACCCTAACCCTAACCCTAACCCAAACCCTAACCTAAACCTAACTCTAAACCAAACACAAATCCTAACCCTAAGCCTAACTCTAACCCAAACACTAACCTAACCCTAAACCTAACCCTAACACAAACCCTAACCCTAATCCTAACCCTAACCCTAACCCTAACACAAAACCTAACCCTAATCCTAACC
>JAJHUQ010000036.1:30000-42500 GCA_035773235.1 Eospalax fontanierii | reverse complement strand
TAACGGTAATCCTAAACCTAACCCTAAACCTAAACCTAATCGAAACCCAATCAATAACCCTAACCCTAAACCTAAACTTAACCCCTAACCCCTAACCCCAAACCCTAAACCTAACCCTAACCCTAACCTTAAACCTAAACCTAGTCCTAACCCTAACCCTAACCCGAACCCTAACCCTAACCTTAAACCTTACCCAAACCCAAACTCTAAACCTAACTCTAATCGGAACCCTAACCCTAACCCTAATCCTAACCCTAACCCTAACCATAACCCTAATCCAACACCTCACCCTAACCCTAACTCTATCCCAAACCCTAACCTAACCCTAACTCTAAACCAAACCCAAACCCTAACCCTAACCCTAACTCTAACCCAAACCCTAACCTAACCCTAAACCTAACCTTAACTCAAACCCTAACTCTAACACTAACCCAAACACTAACCCTAACTCTAACTCAAACCATAAACCAAATAATAACCCTAATTCTAAACCTAACCCTAACCCTAATCCTTATCCTTATCCTAACCCTAACCCTAATTCTAACCCTAACCCTAACCCTGACCCAAAACCTAATCCTAAACCTAACCCAAAACTTAATCTTCACACTAACCCTAACCCTAACACTAACCCAGATTCAAACCTAACCCTAACCCAAAGCCTAACCCTAACCCTAACCAGAACCCAAACCCTAACCCTAACCCTAACCCTAACTGAAATACTAATCCTAAACCTAACCCGAACCCTAATGCTAACCGTAAACCTAATTCAAACTCAAACCCTAACCCTAATCCTAACCCGAACCCAAACCCTAACCCTAACCCTAAACCTAACCCAAAGCATAACCCAAACCGAAACCCTAACCCTAACCCTAACCCTAACCCTAACCCTAAACCCTAACCCTAACACTTACCCTAATCATAACCCAAACCTAAACCCAAATCCTAACCCTAATCCTAACCCTAACCCTAACCCTAATCCTAGTCCTAACCCTAACCCTAACCCTAACCCTAACCCTAACCTTAAACCTTACCCAAACCCAAACTCTAAACCAAACTCTAATCGGAACCCTAACCCTAATCCTAACCCTAACCCTAACCATAACCCTAATCCAACACCTCACGCTAACCTATCTCTAACCTAAACCCTAACCTAAACCTAACTCTAAACCAAACCCAAACCCTAACCCTAACCCTAACTCTAACCCAAACCCTTACCTAACCCTAAACCTATCCCTAATTCAAACCCTAACTCTAACACTAACCCAAACCCTAACCCTAACCCTAACACAAACAATAACACAAATAATAACCCTAACCCTAACCCAAACCCAAACCCTAATCTTAACCAAACCCTAACCCTAATCCTAACCCTAACCCTAACCCTAACCCAAACCCTAACCCTAACCCTAATGCTAACCCAAACCCTAACCCTAACCCTAACCCTTACCCTAATCCTAACCCTAATGCTAACCCTAAACCTAACCCTAACACTAACCCTCGTCCTAACCCTAACCCTAACCCTAACCCTAAACCTAACCAAACCTAAACCCTAACCCAAACCCTAATCCTAACGGTAACCTAACACTAAACCTAACTGAAAACCTAAACCCTAAACCTAATCCTAACCCTAACCCTAACCCTAAAACAAAACCTAACCCTAAACGTAACTTTAACCCAAACCCTAAACCTAAACCTAAACCAAACCCTAATCTTAACACAAACCCTAACCCTAATCCTAACCCTAACCGTAACCCTAACTGAAACGTTAACCCTAACCCTAACCCTAACCCAAACCCTAACCCTAACCCTAACCCTAACCCTAACCCAAACCCAAACCCTAACCCTAACCCTAATCCTAAATCTAATGCTAACCCTAAACCTAACCCTAACCCTAGTCGTAACCCTAACCCTAACCCAAACCCTAACACTAACTCTAACCCTAACCCTAACCCTAAATCAAACCCTAAACCTAACCCTAACCCTAACCTTACCTTAATTTAACCCTAACTGAAACACTAATCCTTAACCTAACCCTAACCCTAATGCTAACCCTAAACCTAATTCAAACTCAAACCCTAACCCTAATCCTAACCCGAACCCAAACCCTAACCCTAACCCTAAACCTAACCCAAAATATAACCCAAACCGAAACCCTAACCCTAACCCTAAACCTAACCCTAAACCCTAACCCTAACTCTAACCCAAACTCTAACCTAACCCTAAACCTAACCCTAACTCAAACCCGAACTCTAACACTAACCCAAACACTAACCCTAACCCTAACTCAAACCATAACCCAAATAATAACCCTAATCCTAAACCTAACCTAACCCTAATCCTTATCCTAAACCTAACCGTAACCCTAACCCTAACCCTAACACTAACCCTAACCCTAACCCTAACCCTAACCCAAACCCTAACCCTAACCCTAATCCTAACCCTAATGCTAACCCTCAACCTAACTCAAACTCAAACTCTAACTCTAAGCCTAACCCTAACCCAAACCCTAACCATAACCCTAAACCTAACCCTAACCCTAACTAAAACCCTATCACTAACCCAACCCGAACGCAAACCCTAACCCTAACCCGAAACTTAACCGAAAACCTAAACCTAACGGTAATCCTAAACCTAACCCTAAACCTAACCCTAACCGAAACCCAATCAATAACCCTAACCCTAAACCTAAACTTAACCCCTAACCCCTAACCCCAAAACCTAACCCTAACCCTAGCCCTAACCTTAAACCTAAACCTAGTCCTAACCCTAACCCTAAACCTAACCCTAACCCTAACCTTAACCCTTACCCAAACCCAAACTCTAAACCTAACTCTAATCGGAACCCTAACCCTAAACCTAATCCTAACCATAACCCTAACCATAACCCTAATCCAACACCTCACCCTAACCCTAACTCTATCACAAACCCTAACCTAACCCTAACTCTAAACCAAACCCAAACCCTAAACCTAACCCTAACTCTAACCCAAACCCTAACCTAACCCTAAACCTAACCCTAACTCAAACCCGAACTCTAACACTAACCCAAACACTAACCCTAACCCTAACTCAAACCATAACCCAAATAATAACCCTAATCCTAAACCTAACCTAACCCTAATCCTTATCCTAACCCTAACCCTAACCCTAACCCTAACCCTAACCCTAACACTAACCCTAACCCTAACCCTAACCCTAACCCAAACCCTAACCCTAACCCTAATCCTAACCCTAATGCTAACCCTCAATCTAACTCAAACTGAAACCGTAACTCTAAGCCTAACCCTAACCCAAACCCTAACCCTAACCCTAACCCTAACCCTAACCCTAACTAAAACCCTATCACTAATCCAACCCGAACGCAAACCCTAACCCTAATCCGAAACTTAACCGAAAACCTAAACCTAACGGTAATCCTAAACCTAACCCTAAACCTAACCCTAACCGAAACCCAATCAATAACCCTAACCCTAAACCTAAACTTAACCCCTTAACCCTTATCCCAAACCCTAACCCAAACCCTAACCCTAACCCTAACCCTAACCTTAAACCTAAACCTAGTCCTAACCCTAACCTTAACCCTAAACCTAACCCTAACCTTAACCCTTACCCAAACCCAAACTCTAAACCTAACTCTAATCGGAACCCTAACCCTAAACCTAATCCTAACCCTAACCCTAACCATAACCCTAATCCAACACCTCACCCTAACCCTAACCCTATCACAAACCCTAACCTATCCCTAACTCTAAAGAAACCCAAACCCTAAACCTAACCCTAACTCTAACCCAAACCCTAACCTAACCCTAAACCTAACCCTAACTCAAACCCGAACTCTAACACTAACCCAAACACTAACCCTAACCCTAACTCACACCATAACCCAAATAATAACCCTAATCCTAAACCTAACCTAACCCTAATCCTTATCCTAACCCTAACCCTAACCCTAACCCTAACCCTAACCCTAATACTAACCCTAACCCTAACCCTAACCCTAACCCAAACCCTAACCCTAACCCTAATCTTATCCCTAATGCTAACCCTCAATCTAACTCAAACTGAAACCGTAACTCTAAGCCTAACCCTAACCCAAACCCTAACCCTAACCCTAACCCTAACCCTAACCCTAACTAAAACCCTATCACTAACCCAACCCGAACGCAAACCCTAACCCTAATCCGAAACTTAACCGAAAACCTAAACCTAACGGTAATCCTAAACCTAACCCTAAACCTAACCCTAACCGAAACCCAATCAATAACCCTAACCCTAAACCTAAACTTAACCCCTAACCCCTAACCCCAAACCCTAACCCTAACCCTGACCCTAACCTTAAACCTAAACCTAGTCCTAACCCTAACCCTAACCCGAACCCTAACCCTAACCTTAAACCTTACCCAAACCCAAACTCTAAACCTAACTCTAATCGGAACCCTAACCCTAACCCTAATCCTAACTCTAACCCTAACCATTACCCTAATCCAACACCTCACCCTAACCCTAACTCTATCCCAAACCCTAACCTAACCCTAACTCTAAACCAAACCCAAACCCTAACCCTAACCCTAACTCTAACCCAAACCCTAACCTAACCCTAAACCTAACCCTAACTCAAACCCTAACTCTAACACTAACCCAAACACTAACCCTAACTCTAACTCAAACCATAACCCAAATAATAACCCTAATTCTAAACCTAACCCTAACCCTAATCCTTATCCTTATCCTAACCCTAACCCTAATTCTAACCCTAACCCTAACCCTAATTCTAACCCTAACCCTAACCCTGACCCAAAACCTAATCCTAAACCTAACCCAAAACTTAATCTTCACACTAACCCTAACCCTAACACTAACCCAGATTCAAACCTAACCCTAACCCAAAGCCTAACCCTAACCCTAACCAGAACCCAAACCCTAACCCTAACCCTAACCCTAACTGAAATACTAATCCTAAACCTAACCCGAACCCTAATGCTAACCGTAAACCTAATTCAAACTCAAACCCTAACCCTAATACTAACCCGAACCCAAACCCTAACCCTAACCCTAAACCTAACCCAAAGCATAACCCAAACCGAAACCCTAACCCTAACCCTAACCCTAACCCTAAACCCTAACCCTAACACTTACCCTAATCATAACCCAAACCTAAACCCAAACCCTAACCCTAATCCTAACCCTAACCCTAACCCTAATCCTAGTCCTAACCCTAACCCTAACCCTAACCCTAACCCTAACCCTAACCTTAAACCTTACCCAAACCCAAACTCTAAACCAAACTCTAATCGGAACCCTAACCCTAATCTTAACCCTTACCCTAACCATAACCCTAATCCAACACCTCACGCTAACCTTTCTCTATCCTAAATCCTAACCTAAACCTAACTCTAAACCAAACCCAAACCCTAACCTTAACCCTAACTCTAACCCAAACCCTTACCTAACCCTAAGCCTATGCCTAATTCAAACCCTACCTCTAACACTAACCCAAACCCTAACCCTAACCCTAACACAAACAATAACACAAATAATAACCCTAACCCTAACCCAAACCCAAACCCTAATCTTAACCAAACACTAACCCTAATCCTAAACCTAACCCTAACCCTAACCCAAACCCTAACCCTAACCCTAATGCTAACCCAAACCCTAACCCTAACCCTAACCCTTACCCTAATCCTAACCCTAATGCTAACCGTAACCCTACCCGTAACACTCAGCCTCGTCCTAACCCTAACCCTAACCCTAACCCTAAACCTAACCAATCCTAAACCCTAACCCAAACCCTAATCCTAACCGTAACCCTAACACTAAACCTAACCGAAAACCTAAACCCTAAACCTAATCCTAACCCTAACCCTAACCCTAAAACAAAACCTAACCCTAAACGTAACTTTAACCCAAACCCTAAACCTAAACCTAAACCAAACCCTAATCTTAACACAAACCCTAACCCTAATCCTAACCCTAACCGTAACCCTAACTGAAACGTTAACCCTAACCCTAACCCTAACCCAAACCCTAACCGTAACCCTAACCCTAACCCTAACATAAACCCAAACCCTAACCCTAACCCTAATCCTAAATCTAATGCTAACCCTAAACCTAACCCTAACCCTAGTCGTAACCCTAACCCTAACCCAAACCCTAACACTAACTCTAACCCTAACCCTAACCCTAAATCAAACCCTAAACCTAACCCTAACCCTAACCTTACCTTAATTTAACCCTAACTGAAACACTAATCCTAAACCTAACCCTAACCCTAATGCTAACCCTAAACCTAATTCAAACTCAAACCCTAACCCTAATCCTAACCCGAACCCAAACCCTAACCCTAACCCTAAACCTAACCCAAAATATAACCCAAACCGAAACCCTAACCCTAACCCTAAACCTAACCCTAAACCCTAACCCTAACACTTACCCTAACCATAATCCAAACCTAAACACAAACCCTAACCCTAATCCTAACCCTAAACCTAACCCTAATCCTAGTCCTATCCCTAACCCTAACGGTAACCCTAACCCTAACCTTAACCCTTACCCAAACCCAAACTCTAAACCTAACTCTAATCGGAACCCTAACCCTAACCCTAATCCTAACCCTAACCCTAACCATAACCCTAATCCAACACCTCACCCTAACCCTAACTCTAACCCAAACAATAACCCTAAACCTAACCCAAACCCTAACCCTAACCCTCACCCTAACCCTAACTCTAACCCAAAGCCTAACCTAAACCTAACTCTAAACCGAACCCAAACCGTAACCCTAAGCCTAACTCTAACCCAAACCCTAACCTAACCCTAAACCTAACCCTAACTCAAACCCTAACTCTAACACTAACCCAAACCCTAACCCTAACACTAACCCAAACCATAAACCAAATAATAACCCTAATCCTAACCCTAACCTTAACCCTCATTATTATCCTAACCCTAACAATAACCCTAATTCTAACCCTAACCCTAACCCTAACCCTAACCCTAACCCTAACCCTAACGTTAACCCTAACTGAAACACTAATCCTAAACCTAACCCTAACCCTAATGCTAACCCTAAACCTAATTCAAACTTAAACCCTAACCCTAATCCTAACCCGAACCCAAACCCTAACCCTAACCCTAAACCTAGCCCAAAACATAACCCAAACCGAAACCCTAACCCTAAAACTAACCCTAACCCTAAACTGTAACCCTAACACTTACCCTAACCATAACCCAAACCTAAAGCCTAACCCTAACCCTAATCCTAACCCTAACCCTAAACCTAATCCTAGTCCTAACCCTAACCCTAATCCTAGTCCTAACCCTAACCCTAACCCTAACCCTAACCCTAACATTAACACTTACCCAAACCCAAACTATAAACCTAACTCTAATCGGAACCCTAACCCTAACCCTAACCCTAAGGCTAGCCCTAACCATAACCCTAACCCTAACCGTAAAGCTAAACCTAACCATAACCCTAACCCCAACCCTAAACCTAACCAAACCTAAACCCTAACCGAAAACCTAATACTAACCCTAACCCTAACACTAAACCTAACCGAAAACCTAAACCCTAAACCTAATCCTAACCCTAACCCTAACCCTAAAACAAAACCTAACCCTAAACGAAACTTTAACCGAAACCCTAACCCTAACCCTAAACCAAACCCTAATCTTAACACAAACCCTAAACCTAATCCTAACCCTAACCGTAACCCTAACTCAAACGTTAACCCTAATCCTAACCCTAACCCAAACCGTAACTCTAACCCTAACCCTAACCCTAACCCAAACCCAAACCCTAACCCTAACCCTAATCCTAAAACTAATACTAACCCTAAACCTAACCGTAACACTAACCCTAGTCGTAACCGTAACCCTAACCCAAAACCCAACACTAACCCTAACCCTAACCCTAACCCTAAATCAAACCCTAAACCTAACCCTAACCCTAACCTTAACCTAAACCTAACCCTAACTGAAACACTAATCCTAAAGCTAACCCTAACCTTAATGCTAACCCTAAACCTAATTCAAACTCAAACCCTAACCCTAATCCTAACCCGAACCCAAAACCTAACCCTAACCCTAAACCTAACCCAAAATATAACCCAAACCGAAACCCTAACCCTAACCCTAAACCTAAACCTAAACCCTAACCCTAACACTTACCCTAACCATAACCCAAACCTAAACACAAACCCTAACCCTAATCCTAACCCTAAACCTAACCCTAATCCTAGTCCTATCCCTAACCCTAACCGTAACCCTATCCCTAACCTTAACCCTTACACAAACCCAAACTCTAAACCTAACTCTAATCGGAACCTTAACCCTAACCCTAATCCTAACTACCTAACCCTAACCATAACCCTAATCCAACACCTCACCCTAACCCTAACTCTAACCCAAACCCTAACCTAAACCTAACTCTAAATCAAACACAAACCCTATCCCTAACCCTAACTCTAACCCAAACACTAACCTAACCCTAAACCTAACCCTAACTCAAACCCTCACTCTAACACTAACCCAAACCGTAACCTTAACCCTAACCCAAACCATAACCCAAATAATAACCCTTATCCTAACCCTAACACTAACCCTCATCCTTATCCTAACCCTAACCCTATCCCTATCCCTAACCCTAACCCTAATTCTAACCCTAACCCTAACCCTAACCCTAACCCAAACCCTAACCTAAACCTAACTCTAAACCAAACACAAACCCTAACCTAAACCTAACTCTAAACCAAACACAAACCCTAACCCTAACCCTAACTCTAACCCAAACACTAACCTAACCCTAAACCTAACCCTAACACAAACCCTAACCCTAATCCTAACCCTAACCCTAACCCTAACCCAAACCCTAACCCTAATCCTAACCCTAACCCTAACCCTAACCCAAACCCTAACCCTAACCCTAACCCTAACCCATACCCTAACCCTAACCCTAACCCTAACCCTAACCCTAACCCTAACCCAAAACCTAACCCTAACCCTAATCCTAACCCTAATGCTAACCCTAAACCTAAACCTAACACTAATCCTAGTCCTAACCCTAACCCTAACCGAAACCCTTACACTAACCCTAAGCCTAATCCTAACCCTAAATCAAACCCTAACCATAACCCTAGCCCTAACCCGGACCCAAACCCGAACCCTAACCCTAACCCCAACTGAAATACTTATCCTAAACCTAACCCTAACCCTAATGCTAACCCTAAACCTAATACAAACTCAAACCCTAACCCTAATCCTAACCCTAAACCTAACCTTAACCCTTACCCAAACCCAAACTCTAAACATAACTCTCATCGGAACCCTAACCCAAACCCTAACCCTAACCCTAACCCTAACCCTAATCCTAACCCTAACCCTAACCATAACCCTAATCCAAAACCTCACCCTAACGCTAACTCTAACCCAAAGCCTAACCTAACCCTAACTCTAAACCAAACCCAAACCGTAACCCTAACCCTAACTCTAACCCAAACCCTAACCTAACCCTAAACCTAACCCTAAACTCAAACCCTAACTCTAACACTAACCCAAACCCTAACACTTACACTAACCCAAACCATAACCCAAATAATAACCCTAATCCTAACCATAACCTTAACCCTCAACCTTATCCTAACCCTAACCCTAACCCTAATTCTAAACCTTACCCTAACCCTAACCCTAACCCTAACCCTAACCCTAACCCTAACCG
The DNA here is from genome assembly GCA_035773235.1 of Eospalax fontanierii. Taxonomy (NCBI): domain Eukaryota; kingdom Metazoa; phylum Chordata; class Mammalia; order Rodentia; family Spalacidae; genus Eospalax; species Eospalax fontanierii. The sequence goes on along the minus strand of JAJHUQ010000036.1, from coordinate 32,782 downwards.
TAACCCTAACACAAACCCAAAACCTAATTTTAACACAAACCCTAACCCTAATCCTAACTCCAACCCTAAACCTAACCCAAACCCTAACCCTAACCCTAACCCAAACCCTAACCCTAACCCTAAACCTAACCCTAACACTAACCCTAGTCCTAACCCTAACCCTAAACCAAACCCTAACCCTAACCCTAACCCTAAATCAAACATTAAACCTAACCCTAACCCTAACGTTAACCCTAACCCTAACCCTAACTGAAACACTAATCCTAAACCTAACCCTAACCCTAATGCTAACCCTAAACCTAATTCAAACTCAAACACTAACACTAACCCTAACCTGAACCCAAACCCTAACCTTAACCCTAAACCTAGCCCAAAACATAACCCAAACCGAAACCCTAACCCTAACCCTAACCCTAACCCTAAACTGTAACCCTACCACTTACCCCAACCATAACCCAAACATAAACCCAAACCCTAACCCTAATCCTAACCCTAACCCTAACACTAATCCTAGTCCTAACCCTAACACTAACCCTAACCCTAACCCTAACCCTAACCTTAACCCTTGCCCAAACCCAAACTCTAAACCTAACTCTAATGGGAACTCTAACCCTAACCCTAACCCTCACCCTAACCCTAACCCTAACCCTAACCCAAACCCAAGCCCTAATCTTAACACAAACCCTAACCCTAACCCTAACGCTAACCCTAACCATAACCCTAACCCTAACCGTAAAGCTAAACCTAACCATAACCCTAACCCTAACCCTAAACCTAACCAAACCTAAACCCTAACCCAAACCCTAACCCTAACCCTAACCCTAACCCTAAACCCTAACCCTAATCCTAACCCTAACCCTAACCCTAAAACAAAACCTAACCCTAAACGTAACTTTAACCCAAACCCTAACCTTAACACTAAACCAAACCCTAATCTTAACGCAAACCCTAACCCTAATCCTAACCCTAACCCTAACCCTAATCCTAGTCCTATCCCTAACCCTAACCGTAACCCTAACCCTAACCTTAACCCTTACCCAAACCCAAACTCTAAACCTAACTCTAATCGGAACCCTAACCCAAACCCTAATCCTAACCCTAACCATAACCCTAATCCAACACCTCACCCTAACCCTAACTCTAACCCAAACCCTAACCTAAACCTAACTCTAAACCAAACCCAAACCCTAACCCTAACCCTAACTCTAACCCAAACACTAACCTAACCCTAAACCTAACCCTAACTCAAACCCTCACTCTAACACTAACCCAAACCGTAACCCTAACCCTAACCCAAACCATAACCAAAATAATAACCCTAATCCTAACCCTAACACTAACCCTCATCATTATCCTAACCCTAACCCTAACCCTAACCCTAACCCTAACCCTAATTCTAACCCTAACCCTAACCCTAACCCGAAACCTAACCCTAAACCAAACCCAAACCCTAATCTTAACACAAACCCTAACCCTAACCCTAACCCTGACCCAAACCCTAACCCTAACCCTAACCCTAATCCTAACCCAAACCCTAACCCTAACCCTAACCCTAACCCTAACCCAAACCCTAACCCTAACCCTAATCCTAACCCTAATGCTAACCCTAAACCTAACCCTAACACTAACCCTAGTCCTACCCCTAACCCTAACCCAAACACTTACACTAACCCTAAGCCTAACCCTAACCCTAAATCAAACCCTAACCATAACCCTTACTCTAACCCAAACCCAAACCCGAACCTTAACCCTAACCCTAACTGAAATACTTATCCTAAACTTAACCCTAACCCTAATGCTAACCCTAAACCTAATTCAAACTCAAACCCTAACCCTAATCCTAACCCTAAACCTAACCTTAACGCTTACCCAAACCCAAACTCTAAACATAACTCTAATCGGAACCCTAACGCTAACCCTAATCCTAACCCTAACCCTAACCATAACCCTAATCCAAAACCTCACACTAACCCTAACTCTAAACCAAAGCCTAACCTAACCCTAACTCTAAACCAAACCCAAACCGTAACCCTAACCCTAACTCTAACCCAAACCCTAACCTAACCCTAAACCTAACCCTAACTCAAACCCTAACTCTAACTCTAACCCAAACCCTAACCCTAACACTAACCCAAACCATAACCCAAATAATAACCCTAATCCTAACCCTAACTTTAACCCTCATCCTTATCCTAACCCTAGCCCTAACCCTAATTCTAAACCTTACCCTAACCCTAACCCTAACCCTAACCCTAACACAAACCCAAACCCTAATTTTAACACAAACCCTAACCCTAATCCTAACTCCAACCCTAAACGTAATCCAAACCCTAACCACAACCCTAACCCTAAACCAAACCCTAACCCTAACCCTAAACCTAACCCTAACACTAACCCTAGTCCTAACCCTAACCCTAACCCAAACTTAACTATAACCCTAACCCTAACCCTAACCCTAAATCAAACCCTAAACCTAACCCTAACCCTAACGTTAACCCTAACCCTAACCCTAACTGAAACACTAATCCTAAACCTAACTCTAACCCTAATGCTAACCCTAAACCTAATTCAAACTCAAACCCTAACCCTAATCCTAACCCGAACCCAAAACCGAACCCTAACCCTAACCATAATCTTAACACTAACCCTAACCCTAACACTAACCCAGATTCAAACCTAACCCTAACCCAAACCCTAACCCTAACCCTAACCCTAACCCTAACCAAAACCCTAAACCTAACCCTAATGCTAACCGTAATGCTAACCCGAAACCTAACTCAAA
>JAJHUQ010000036.1:12500-25000 GCA_035773235.1 Eospalax fontanierii | reverse complement strand
TAAACACAAACCCTAACCCTAATCCTAACCCGAAACCTAACCCTAATCCTAGTCCTATCCCTAGCCCTAAACGTAACCCTAACCCTAACCTTAACCCTTATCCAAACCCAAACTCTAAACCTTACTCTAATCGGAACCCTAACCCTAACCCTAATCCTAACCCTAACCCTAACCATAACCCTATCCAACACCTCACCCTAACCCTAACTCTAACCCAAACCCTAACCTGAACCTAACTCTAAACCAAACCCAAACCCTAACCCTAACCCTAAACCTAACCCTAACACTAACCCTAGTCCTAACCCTAACCCTAAACCAAACCCTAACACTAACCCTAGTCCTAACCCTAACCCTAAACCAGACCCTAACCCTAACCCTGAACCTAACCCTAACCCTAACCATAACCCTAATCCAACACCTCACCCTAACTCTAACCCAAACCCTAACCTAAACCTAACTCTAAACCAAACCCAAACCCTAACCCTAACCCTAACTCTAACCCAAACCCTAACCTAACCCTAAACCTAACCCTAACTCAAACCCTCACTCTAACACTAACCCAAACCGTAACCCTAACCCTAACCCAAACCATAACCCAAATAATAACCCTAATCCTAACCCTAACACTAACCCACATCCTTATCCTAACCCTAACCCTAACCCTAACCCTAACCCTAATTCTAACCCTAACCCTAACCCTAACCCTAACCCTAACCCAAACCCAAGCCCTAATCTTAACACAAACCCTAACCCTAATCCTAACCCTAACCCTAACCCAAACCCTAACCCTAACCATAACCCTAACCCAAACCCTAACCCTAACCCTAACCCTAACCCTAACCCAAACCCTAACCCTAACCCTAATCCTAACCCTAATGCTAACCCTAAACCTAAACCTAACACTAACCCTAGTCCTAACCCTAACCCTATCCCAAACCCTTACACTAACGCTAACCCTAACCCTAACCCTGACCCAAACCCTAACCCTAACCCTAACCCTAACCCGAACCCAAACCCTAACAATAACCCTAAACCTAACTGAAATACTTATACTAAACCTAACCCTAACCCTAATGCTAACCCTAAACCTAATTCAAACTCAAACCCTAACCCTAATCCTAACCCTAAACCTAACCTTAACCCTTACCCAAACCCAAACTCTAAACAGTACTCTAATCGGAACCCTAACCCTACCCTAATCCTAACCCTAACCCTAACCATAACCCTAATCCAAAACCTCACCCTAACCATAACTCTAACCCAAAGCCTAACCTAAACCCTAACTCTAAACCAAACCCAAACCGTAACCCTAACCCTAACTCTAACCCAAACCCTAACCTAACCCTAAACCTAACCCTAACTCAAACCCTAACTCTAACACTAACAAAAACCCTAATGCTAACACTAACACAAACCATAAGGCAAATAATAAACCTAATCCTAACCCTAACCTTAACCCTCATCCTTATCCTAACCCTAAACCTAACCCTAATTCTAAACCTAACTCTAATCCTACCCTAACCCTAACCCTAACCCTAACCCTAACACAAACCGAAACCCTAATTTTAACACAAACCCTAACCCTAATCCTAACTCCAACCCTAAACCTAACCCAAACCCTAACCCTAACCCTAACCCAAACCCTAACCCTAACCCTAATCCTAACCCTAATGCTAACCCTAAACCTAACCCTAACACTAACCCTAGTCCTAACCCTAACCCTAACCCAAACCCTAACACTAACCCTAACCCTAACCCTAAATCAAACCCTAAACCTAACCCTAACCCTAACCTTAACCCTAACCCTAACCCTAACTGAAACACTAATCCTAAACCTAACCCTAACCCTAATGCTAACCCTAAACCTATTTCAAACACAAACCCTAACCCTAATCCTAACCCGAACCCAAACCCTAACCCTAAACCTAGCCCAAAACATAACCCAAACCGAAACCCTAACCCTAACCCTAACCCTAACCCTAATCCTGACCCTAAACTGTAACCTAACACTTACCCCAGCCTTAACCCAAACATAAACCCAAACCCTAACCCTAATCCTAACCCTAACCCTAACCCTAATCCTAGTCCTAACCCTAACCCTAACCCTAACCCTAACCCTAACCCTAACCCTAACCTTAACCCTTACCCAAACCCAAACTCTAAACCTAACTCTAATCGGAACCCCAACCCTAACCCTAAAGCTAACCCTAACCATAACCCTAACCCTAACCGTAAAGCTAAACCTAAACATAACCCTAACCCTAACCCTAAACCTAACCAAACCTAAACCCTAACCCAAATCCTAATCATAACCCTAACACTAACACTAAACCTAACCGAAAACCTAAACCCTAAACCTAATCCTAACCCTAACCCTAACCCTAAAACAAAACCTAACCCTAAACGTAACTTTAACCGAATCCCTAACCATAACCCTAAACCAAACCCTAATCTTAACACAAACCCTAACCCTAATCCTAACCCTAACCGTAACCCTAACTCAAACGTTAACCCTAACCCTAACCCTAACCCAAATCCTAACCCTAACCGTAACCCTAACCCAAACCCAAACCCTAACCCTAACCCTAATCCTAAAACTAATGCTAACCCTAAACCTAACCCTAACCCTAGTCGTAACCCTAACCCTAACCCTAACCCTAACACTAACCCTAACCCTAACCCTAACCCTAATCAAACCCTAAACCTAACCCTAACCCTAACCTTAACCTAACCCTAACCCTAACTGAAACACTAATCCAAAACCTAACCCTAACCCTAATGCTAACAATAAATCTAATTCAAACTCAAACCCTAACCCTAATCCTAACCCGAACCCAAACCCTAACCCTAACCCTAAACCTAACCCAAAATAGAACCCAAACCAAAACCCTAACCCTAACCCTAAACCTAACTCTAAACCCTAACCCTAACACTTACCCTAACCATAACCCAAACCTAAACACAAACCCTAACCCTAATCCTAACCCTAAACCTAACCCTAATCCTAGTCCTATCCCTAACCCTAACCGTAACCCTAACCCTAACCTTAACCCTTACCCAAACCCAAACTCTAAACCTAACTCTAATCGGAACCCTAACCCTAACCCTAATCCTAACCCTAACCCTAACCATAACCCTAATCCAACACCTCACCCTAACCCTAACTCTAACCCAAACCCTAACCTAAACCTATCTCTAAACCAAATCGAAACCCTAACCCTAACCCTAACTCTAACCCAAACACTAACCTAACCCTAAACCTAACCCTAACTCAAACCCTCACTCTAACACTAACCCAAACCGTAACCCTAACCCTAACCCAAACCATAACCCAAATAATAACCCTAATCCTAACCCTAACACTAACCCTCATCCTTATCCTAACCCTAACCCTAACCCTAAACCTAACCCTAATTCTAACCCTAACCCTAACCCTAACCCTAAACCTAACCCTAACCCAAACCGAAGCCCTAATCTTAACACAAACCCTAACCCTAATCCTAACCCTAACCCTAACACTAACCCAAACACTAACCCTAACCCTAACCCTAACCCAAACTCTAACCCTAACCCTAAACCTAAACCTAATCCAAACCCTAATCCTAACCCTAATCGTAACCCTAATGCTAACCCTAAACCAAACCCTAACACTAACCCTAGTCCTAACCCTAACACTAACCCAAACCCTTACACTAACCCTAAGCCTAACCTTAACCCTAAATCAAACCCTAACCCTAACCCTAACCCTAACCCGAATCCGAACCCAATCCCTAACCCTAACCCTAACTGAAACACTAATCCTAAACCTAACCCTAACCCTAATGCTAACCCTAAACCTAATTCAAACTCAAACCCTAACCCTAATCCTAACCGAACCCAAACCCTAACCCTAATCCTAGCCCAAAACATAACCCAAACCGAAACCCTAACCCTAACCCTAACCCTAACCCTAAACTGTAACCCTAACACTTACCCCAACATAACCCAAACATAAACCCTAACCCTAACCCTAAACCTAACCCTAACCTTAACCCTTACCCAAACCCAAACTCTAAACCTAACTCTAATCGGAACCCTACCCCTAACCCTAACCCTAACGCTAACTCTAACCATAACCTAACCCTAACCGTAAAGCTAAACCTAACCATAACCATAACCCTAACCCTAAACCTAACTAAACCTAAACCCTAACCCAAACCCTAATCATAGCCCTAACCCTAACACTAAACCTAACCGAAAACCTAAACCCTAAACCTAATCCTTACCCTAACCCTAACCCTAAAACAAAACCTAACCCTAAACGTAACTTTAACCCAAACCCTAACCCTAACCCTAAACCAAACCCTAATCTTAACACAAACCCTAACCCTAATCCTAACAATAACCGTAACATTAACTCAAACATTAACCCTAACCCTAACCCTAACCCAAACCCTAACCCTAACCCTAACCCTAACCCAAACCCAAACCCTAACCCTAACCCTAATCCTAAAACTAATGCTAACCCTAAACCTAACCCTAACCCTAGTCGTAAACCTAACCCTAACCCAAACCCTAACACTAACCCTAACCCTAACCCTAACCCTAAATCAATCCCTAAACCTAACCCTAACCCTAACCTTAACCTAACCCTAACCCTAACTGAAACACTAATCCTAAACCTAACCCTAACCCTAATGTTAACCCTAAACCTAATTCAAACTCAAACCCTAAACCTAACCCTAACCCTAACCTTAACCTAACCCTAAGCCTAACTGAAACGCAAATCCTAAACCTAACCCTAACCCAAATGCTAACCTTAAACCTAATTCAAACTCAAACCCTAACCCTAATACTAATCCGAACCCAAACCCTAACCCTAAGGCTAAACCTAACGCAAAATATAACCCAAACCGAAACCCTAAACCTAACCCTAAACCTAACCCTAAACCCTAACCCTAACACTTACCCTAACCATAACCCAAACCTAAACACAAACTCTAACCCTAACCCTAACCCTAAACCTAACCCAAACCCTAATCCTAACCCTAATCCTAACCCTAATGCTAACCCTAAACCAAACCCTAACACTAACCCTAGTCCTAACCCTAACACTAACCCAAACCCTTACACTAACCCTAAGCCTAACCCTAACCCTAAATCAAACCCTAACCCTAACCCTAACCCTAACCCGAACCTGAACCCAAACCCTAACCCTAACCCTAACTGAAACACTAATCCTAAACCTAACCCTAACCCTAATGCTAACCCTAAACCTAATTCAAACTCAAACCCTAACCCTAATCCTAACCCGAACCCAAACCCTAACCCTAAACCTAGCCCAAAACATAACCCAAACCGAAACCCTAACACTAACCCTAACCCTAACCCTAAACTGTAACCCTAACACTTACCCCAACATAACCCCAACATAAACCCTAAACCTAAATCTAACCCTAACCCTAACCTTAACCCTTACCCAAACCCAAACTCTAAACCTAAATCTAATCGGAACCCTACCCCTAACCCTAACCCTAACGCTAACCCTAACCATAACCCTAACCCTAACCGTAAAGCTAAACCTAACCATAACCCTAACCCTAACCCTAAACCTAACTAAACCTAAACCCTAACCCAAACCCTAATCATAACCCTAACCCTAACACTAAACCTAACCGAAAACCTAAACCCTAAACCTAATCCTAACCCTAACCCTAACCCTAAAACAAAACCTAACCCTAAACGTAACTTTAACCCAAACCCTAAACCTAACCCTAAACCAAACCCTAATCTTAACACAAACCCTAACCCTAATCCTAACCCTAACCGTAACATTAACTCAAACGTTAACCCTAACCCTAACCCTAACCCAAAACCTAACCCTAACCCTAACCCTAACCCAAACCCAAACCCTAACCCTTACCCTAATCCTAAAACTAATGCTAACCCTAAACCTATCCCTAACCCTACTCCTAACCCTCACCCTAACCCAAACCCTAACACTAACCCTAACCCTAACCCTAACCCTAAATCAATCCCTAAACCTAACCCTAACCCTAACCTTAACCTAACCCTAACCCTAACTGAAACACTAATCCTAAACCTAACCCTAACCCTAATGTTAACCCTAAACCTAATTCAAACTCAAACCCTAAACCTAACCCTAACCCTAACCTTAACCTAACCCTAACCCTAACTGAAACACTAATCCTAAACCTAACCCTAACCCAAATGCTAACCCTAAACCTAATTCAAACTCAAACCCTAACCCTAATACTAACCCGAACCCAAACCCTAACCCTAACCCTAAACCTAACCCAAAATATAACCCAAACCGAAACCCTAAACCTAACCCTAAACCTAACCCTAAACCCTAACCCTAACACTTACCCTAACCATAACCCAAACCTAAACACAAACCCTAACCCTAACCCTAACCCTAAACCTAACCCAAACCCTAATCCTAACCCTAATCCTAACCCTAATGCTAACCCTAAACCAAACCCTAACACTAACCCTAGTCCTAACCCTAACACTAACCCAAACCCTTACACTAACCCTAAGCCTAACCCTAACCCTAAATCAAACCCTAACCCTAACCCTAACCCTAACCCGAACCTGAACCCAAACCCTAACCCTAACCCTAACCCAAATGCTAACCTTAAACCTAATTCAAACTCAAACCCTAACCCTAATACTAACCCGAACCCTAACCCTAACCCTAACCCTAATCCTAACCCTAAACCTAACCCTAATCCTAGTCCTATCCCTAACCCTAACCGTAACCCTAACCCTAACCTTAACCCTTACTCAAACCCAAACACTAAACCTAACTCTAATTGGAACCCTAACCCTAACCCTAATCCTAACCCTAACCCTAACCATAACCCTAATCCAACACCTCACCCTAACACTAACTCTAACCCAAACCCTAACCTAAACCTAACTCTAAACCAAACCCAAACCCTAACCCTAACCCTAACTCTAAACCAAACCCAAACATAACCCTAAACCTAACCCTAACTCAAACCCTCACTCTAACACTCACCCAAACCGTAACCGTAACCCTATCCCGAACCATAACCCAAATAATAACCCTAATCCTAACCCTAACACTAACCCTCATCCTTATCCTAACCCGAACCCTAACCCTAACCCTAACCCTAATTCTAACCCTAACCCTAACCCTAACCCTAAACCAAACCCAAGCCCTAATCTTAACACAAACCCTAACCCTAATCCTAACCCTAACCCTAACCCTTACCCAAACCCTAACCCTAAACCTAACCCTAACCCTAACCCTAACCCTAACCCTAAAACAAACCCTAACCCTAACCCTAATCCTAACCCTAATGCTAACCCTAAACCTAAACCTAACACTAAGCCTAGTCCTAACCCTAACCCTAACCCAAACACTTACACTAACCCAAAGCCTAACCCTAACCCTAAATCAAACCCTAACCCTAACCGAACCCAAACCCTAACCTTAACCCTAACCCTAACTGAAATACTTATACTAAACCTAACCCTAACCCTAATGCTAACCCTAAACCTAATTCAAACTCAAACCTTAACCCTAATCCTAACCCTAAACCTAACCTTAACCCTTACCCAAACCCAAACTCTAAACATAACTCTAATCGGAACCCTAACCCTAAACCTAATCCTAACCCTAACCCTAACCATAAACCTAATCCAAAACCTCACCCTAACCCTAACTCTAACCCAAAGCCTAACCTAAACCCTAACTCTAAACCAAACCCAAACCGTAACCCTAACCCTAACTCTAACCAAACCCTAACCTAAACCTAAACCTAACCCTAACTCAAACCCTAATTCTAACACTAACCCAAAACCTAACCTTAACACTAACACAAACCATAACCCAAATAATAACCCTAATCCTAACCCTAACCTTAACCCTCATCCTTATCCTAACCCTAAACCTAACCCTAATTCTAAACCTAACCGTAACCCTAACCCTAACCCTAACCCTAACACAAACCCAAACCCTAATTTTAACAAAAACCCTAACCCTAACCCTAACCCTAATTCTAAACCTAACCCTAACCCTAACCCTAACCCTAACACAAACCCAAACCCTAATTTTAACACAAACCCTAACCCTAATTCTAACCCTAACCCTAACCCTAACCCTAACCCTAACCCTAACCGTAACCCTAACCCTAACCCTAACCCTAACCCAAACCGTAACACTAACCCTAACCCTAACCCTAACCCTAAATCAAACCCTAAACCTAACCCTAACCCTAACCTTAACCCTAACCCTAACCCTAACTGAAACACTAATCCTAAACCTAACCCTAACCCTATTGCTGACCCTAAACCTAATTCAAACTCAAACCCTAACCCTAATCCTAACCCGAACCCAAACCCTAACCCTAACCCTAAACCTAGCCCAAAATATAACCCAAACCGAAACCCTAACCCTAACACTAACCCTAACCCTAAACTGTAACCCTAACACTTACCCCAACCATAACCCAAACATAAACCCAAACACTAACCCTAATCCTAAACCTAACCCTAACCCTAATGCTAGTCCTAACCCTAACCCTAACCCTAACCCTAACCCTAACCCTAACCTTAACCCTTACCCAAACCCAAACTCTAAACCTAACTCTAATCAGAACCCTAACCCTAACCCTAACCCTAACGCTAACCCTAACCATAACCCTAACCCTAACCGTAAAGCTAAACCTAACCATAACCCTAACCCTAACCCTAAACCTAACCAAACCTAAACCCTAACCCAAACCCTAATCATAACCCTAAACCTAACACTAAACCTAAATGAAAACCTAAACCCTAAACCTAATCCTAACCCTAACCCTAACCCTAAATCAAAACCTAACCCTAAACGTAACTTTAACCCAAACCCTAACCCTAACCCTAAACCAAACCCTAATCTTAACACAAACCCTAACCCTAATCCTAACCCTAACCGTAACCCTAACTCAAACGTTAACCTTAACCCTAACCCTAACCCAAACCCAAACCCTAACCCTAACCCTAATCCTAAAACTAATGCTAACCCTAAACCTAACCCTAACCCTAGTCGTAACCCTGACCCTAACCCAAACCCTAACACTAACCCTAACCCTAACCCTAACCCTAAATCAAACCCTAAACCTAACCCTAACCATAACCTTAACCTAACCCTAACCCTAACTGAAACACTAATCCTAAACCTAACCCTAACCCTAATGCTAACCATAAACCTAATTCAAACTCAAACCCTAACCCTAATCCTAACCCGAACCCAAACCCTAACCCTAACCCTAACCCTAAACCTAACCCAAAATATAACCCAAACCGAAACCCTAACCCTAACCCTAAACCTATCCCTAAACCCTAACCCTAACACTTACCCTAACCATAACCCAAACCTAAACACAATCCCTAAACCTAATCCTAACCCTAAACCTAACCCTAATCCTAGTCCTATCCCTAACCCTAACCGTAAACCTAACCCTAACCTTAACCCTTACCCAAACCCAAACTCTAAACCTAACTCAAATCGGAACCCTAACCCTAACGCTAATCCTAACCCTAACCCTAACCATAACCCTAATCCAACACCTCACCCTAACCCTAACTCTTACCCAAACCCTAACCTAAACCTAAATCTAAACCAAACCCAAACCCCAAACCTAACCCTAACTCTAACCCAAACCCTAACCTAACACTAAACCTAACCCTAACTCAAATTCTCACTCTAACACTAACCCAAACCGTAACCCTAACCCTAACCCAAACCATAACCCAAATAATAACCCTAATCCTAACCCTAACACTAACCCTCATTCTTATCCTAACCCTAACCCTAACCCTAACCCTAACCCTAACCCTAACCCTAACCCTTACACTAACCCTAACCCTAACCCTAATTCTAACCCTAACCCTAGTCCTAACCCTAACCCTAACCCAAACCCTTACACTAACCCTAAGCCTAACCCTAACACTAAATCAAACCCTAACCCTAACCCTAACCCTAACCCTAACCCTAACCCGAACCCAAACCCTAACCCTAACTGAAATACTTATACTAAACCTAACCCTAACCCTAATGCTAACCCTAAACCTAATTCAAACTCAAACCCTAACCCTAATCCTAACCCTAAACCTAACCTTAACCCTTACCCAAACCCAAACTCTAAACATAACTCTAATCGGAACCCTAACCCTAACCCTAATCCTAACCCTAACCATAACCATAACCCTAATCCAAAACTTCACCCTAACCCTAACTCTAACCCAAAGACTAACCTAACCCTAAATCTAAACCAAACCCAAACCATAACCCTAACCCTAACTCTAACCCAAACCCTAACCGAAACCTAAACCTAACCCTAACTCAAACCCTAAATCGAACACTATACCAAACCCTAACCCTAACACTAACCCAAACCATAACCCAAATAATAACCCTAATCCTAACCCTAAACTTAACCCTCATCCTTATCCTAACCCTAACCCTAACCCTAATTCTAAACCTAACCCTAACCCTAACCCTAACCCTAACACAAACCCAAACCCTAATTTTAGCACAAAACTTAACCCTAACACTAACCCTAGTCCTAAACCTAACCCTAACCCAAACCCTAACACTAACCCTAACCCTAACCCTAAATCAAACCCTAAACATAACCCTAACCCTAACCCTAACCCTAACCCTAACCCTAACTAAAACCCTATCACTAACCCAACTCGAACGCAAACCCTAACCCTAACCCGAAACTTAACCGAAAACCTAAACCTAACCGTAATCCTAAACCAAACCCTAACCCGAACACTAACTCTAACCCTAACCCAAACCCTAACCCTAACCCTAACTCTAACCCAAACCCTAACCTAAACCTAAACCTAAAACTAACTCAAACCCTAACTCTAACACTAACCCAAACACTAACCCTAACCCTAACTCAAACCATAACCCAAATAATAACCCTAATCCTAAACCTAACCCTAACCCTAATCCTTATCCTAACCCTAAACCTAACCCTAAACCTAACCCTAACACTAACCCTAACCCTAACCCTAACCCTAACCCTAACCCAAACCCTAACCCTAACCCTCATCCTAACCCTAATGCTAACCCTCAACCTAACTCAAACTCAAACCCTAACTCTAAGCCTAACCCTAACCCAAACCCTAACCCTAACCCTAACCCTAACCCTAACTAAAACCCTATCACTAACCCAACACGAAGGCAAACCCTAACCCTAACCCGAAACATAACCGAAAACCTAAACCTAACGGTAATCCTAAACCTAACCCTAAACCTAACCCTAACCGAAACCCAATCCCTAACCCTAACCCTAAACCTAAACTTAACCCCTAACCCCTAACCCCAAACCCTAACCCTAACCCTAATGCTAACCTTAAACCTAAACCTAGTCCTAACCCTAACCCTAACCCTAACCCTAACCCTAACCCTAACCTTAAACCTTACCCAAACCCAAACTCTAAACATAACTCTAATCGGAACCCTAACCCTAACCCTAATCCTAACCCTAACCCTAACCATAACCCTAATCCAACACCTCTCCCTAACCCTAACTCTATCCGAAAACCTAACCTAATCCTAACTCTAAACCAAACCCAAACCCTAACCCTAAACCTAACTCTAACCCAAACCCTAACCTAACCCTAAACCTAACCCTAACTTAAACCCTAACTCTAACACTAACCCAAACACTAACCCTAACCCTAACTCAAACCATAACCCAAATAATAACCCTAATTCTAAACCTAACCCTAACCCTAATCCTTATCCTAACCCTAACCCTAATTCTAACCCTAACCCTAACCCTAATTCTAACTCTAACCCTAACCCTGACCCAAAACCTAATCCTAAACCTAACCCTAAACTTAATCTTAACACTAACCCTAACCCTAACACTAACCCAGATTCAAACCTAACCCTAACTCAAATCCTAACCCTAACCCTAACCCTAACCCAAACCCTAACCCTAACCCTAATCCTAACACTAATGATAACCCTAAACCTAACTCAAACACAAACCCTAACCCTAAGCCTAACTCTAACACAAACCCTAACACTAACCCTAACCCTAACCCTAACTAAAACCCTAACACTAACCCTAACCCTAACGCTAACCCAAACCATAACCCTAACCCTAATCCTAACCCTAATGCTAACCCTAAACCTAACCCTAACACTAACCCTAGTCCTAACCCTAACCCTAACCCAAACCCTTACACTAACCCTAAGCCTAACCCTAACCCTAAATCAAACCCTAACCCTAACCCTAACCCTAACCCTTACCCTAACTGAAATACTAATCCTAAACCTAACCCGAACCCTAATGCTAACCCTAAACCTAATTCAAACTCAAACCCTAACCCTAATCCTAACCCGAACCCAAACCCTAACCCTAACCCTAAACCTAACCCAAAGCATAACCCAAACCGAAACCCTAACCCTAACCCTAACCCTAACCCTAAACCCTAATCCTAACACTTACCCTAATCAT
>JAJHUQ010000036.1:7500-10000 GCA_035773235.1 Eospalax fontanierii | reverse complement strand
AACTCAAACCCTAACCCTAATCCTAAACCTAACCCAAAATATAACCCAATCCGAAACCCTAACCCTAACCCTAAACCTAACTCTAAACCCTAACCCTAACACTTACCCTAACCATAACCCAAACCTAAACACAAACCCTAACCCTAATCCTAACCCTAGACCTAACCCTAATCCTAGTCTTATCCCTAACCCTAACCGTAACCCTAACCCTAACCTTAACCCTTTCCCAAACCAAAACACTAAACCTAACTCTAATCTGAAGACTAACCCTAACCCTAATCCTAACCCTAACCCTAACCATAACCCTAATCCAACACCTCACCCTAACCCTAACTCTAACCCAAACCCTAACCTAAACCTAACTCTAAACCAAATCGAAACCCTAACCCTAACCCTAACTCTAACCCAAACACTAACCTAACCCTAAACCTAACCCTAACTCAAACCCTCACTCTAACACTAACCCAAACCGTAACCCTAACCCTAACCCAAACCATAACCCAAATAATAACCCTAATCCTAACCCTAACACTAACCCTCATCCTTATCCTAACCCTAACCCTAACCCTAACCCTAACCCTAATTCTAACCCTAACCCTAACCCTAACCCTAAACCTAACCCTAACCCAAACCGAAGCCCTAATCTTAACACAAACCCTAACCCTAATCCTAACCCTAACCCTGACACTAACCCAAACCCTAACCCTAACCCTAACCCTAACCCAAACTCTAACCCTAACCCTAAACCTAAACCTAACCCAAACCCTAATCCTAACCCTAATCCTAACCCTAATGCTAACCCTAAACCAAACCCTAACACTAACCCTAGTCCTAACCCTAACACTAACCCAAATTCTAACACTAACCCTAACCCTAACCTTAACCCTAAATCAAACCCTAACCCTAACCCTAACCCTAACCCTAATTGCTAACCCTAAACCTAATTCAAACTCAAACCCTAAACCTAACCCTAACCCTAACGTTAACCTAACCCTAACCCTAACTGAAACACAAATCCTAAACCTAACCCTAACCCAAATGCTAACCTTAAACCTAATTCAAACTCAAACCCTAACCCTAATCCTAACCGAACCCAAACCCTAACCCTAATCCTAGCCCAAAACATAACCCAAACCGAAACCCTAACCCTAACCCTAACCCTAACCCTAAACTGTAACCCTAACACTTACCCCAACATAACCCAAACATAAACCCTAACCCTAACCCTAAACCTAACCCTAACCTTAACCCTTACCCAAACCCAAACTCTAAACCTAACTCTAATCGGAACCCTACCCCTAACCCTAACCCTAACGCTAACCCTAACCATAACCCTAACCCTAACCGTAAAGCTAAACCTAACCATAACCCTAACCCTAACCCTAAAACTAACTAAACCTAAACCCTAACCCAAACCCTAATCATAACCCTAACCCTAACACTAAACCTAACCGAAAACCTAAACCCTAAACCTAATCCTAACCCTAACCCTAACCCTAAAACAAAACCTAACCCTAAACGTAACTTTAACCCAAACCCTAAACCTAACCCTAAACCAAACCCTAATCTTAACACAAACCCTAACCCTAATCCTAACCCTAACCGTAACATTAACTCAAACGTTAACCCTAACCCTAACCCTAACCCAAAACCTAACCCTAACCCTAACCCTAACCCAAACCCAAACCCTAACCCTAACCCTAATCCTAAAACTAATGCTAACCCTAAACCTAACCCTAACCCTAGTCGTAACCCTAACCCTAACCCAAACCCTAACACTAACCCTAACATTAACCCTAACCCTAAATCAATCCCGAAACCTAACCCTAACCCTAACCTTAACCTAACCCTAACCCTAACTGAAACACTAATCCTAAACCTAACACTAACCCTAATGTTAACCCTAAACCTAATTCAAACTCAAACCCTAAACCTAACCCTAACCCTAACCTTAACCTAACCCTAACCCTAACTGAAACACTAATCCTAAACCTAACCCTAACCCAAATGCTAACCCTAAACCTAATTCAAACTCAAACCCTAACCCTAATACTAACCTGAACCCAAACCCTAACCCTAACCCTAAACCTAACCCAAAATATAACCCAAACCGAAACCCTAAACCTAACCCTAAACCTAACCCTAAACACTAACCCTAACACTTACCCTAACCATAACCCAAACCTAAACACAAACCCTAACCCTAATCCTAACCCTAAACCTAACCCTAATCCTAGTCCTATTCCTAACCCTAACCGTAACCCTAACCCTAACCTTAACCCTTACTCAAACCCAAACACTAAACCTAACTCTAATTGGAACCCTAACCCTAACCCTAATCCTAACCCTAACCCTAACCATAACCCTAATCCAACACCTCACCCTAACCCTAACTCTAACCCAAACCCTAACCTAAACCTAACTCTAAACCAAACCCAAACCCTAACCCTAACCCTAACTCTAACCCAAACCCTAACCTAACCCTAAACCTAACCCTAAC
>JAJHUQ010000036.1:0-2500 GCA_035773235.1 Eospalax fontanierii | reverse complement strand
ACCCTAACCGTAAAGCTAAACCTAACCATAACCCTAACCCTAACCCTAAACCTAACCAAACCTAAACCCTAACCCAAACCCTAATCATAACCCTAAACCTAACACTAAACCTAACCGAAAACCTAAACCCTAAACCTAATCCTAACACTAAACCTAACCCTAAAACAAAACCTAACCCTAAACGTAACTTTAACCTAAACCCTAAACCTAACCCTAAACCAAACCCTAATCTTAACACAAACCCTAACCCTAATCCTAACCCTAACCGTAACCTTAACTCAAACGTTAACCTTAACCCTAACCCTAACCCAAACCCAAACCCTAACCCTAACCCTAATCCTAAAACTAATGCTAACCCTAAACCTAACCCTAACCCTAGTCGTAACCCTGACCCTAACCCAAACCCTAACACTAACCCTAACCCTAACCCTAACCCTAAATCAAACCCTAAACCTAACCCTAACCATAACCTTAACCTAACCCTAACCCTAACTGAAACACTAATTCTAAACCTAACCCTAACCCTAATGCTAACCATAAACCTAATTCAAACTCAAACCCTAACCCTAATCCTAACCCGAACCCAAACCCTAACCCTAACCCTAAACCTAACCCAAAATATAACCCAAACCGAAACCCTAACCCTAACCCTAAACCTATCCCTAAACCCTAACCCTAACATTTACCCTAACCATAACCCAAACCTAAACACAATCCCTAAACCTAATCCTAACCCTAAACCTAACCCTAATCCTAGTCCTATCCCTAACCCTAACCGTAAACCTAACCCTAACCTTAACCCTTACCCAAACCCAAACTCTAAACCTAACTCAAATCGGAACCCTAACCCTAACGCTAATCCTAACCCTAACCCTAACCATAACCCTAATCCAACACCTCACCCTAACCCTATCTCTAACCCAAACCCTAACCTAAACCTAAATCTAAACCAAACCCAAACCCTAAACCTAACCCTAACTCTAACCCAAACCCTAACCTAACACTAAACCTAACCCTAACTCAAATTCTCACTCTAACACTAACCCAAACCGTAACCCTAACCCTAACCCAAACCATAACCCAAATAATAACCCTAATCCTAACCCTAACACTAACCCTCATCCTTATCCTAACCCTAACCCTAACCCTAACCCTAACCCTAAACCTAACCCTAACCCTTACACTAACCCTAACCCTAACCCTAATTCTAACCCTAACCCTAGTCCTAACCCTAACCCTAACCCAAACCCTTACACTAACCCTAAGCCTAACCCTAACCCTAAATCAAACCCTAACCCTAACCCTAACCCTAACCCTAACCCGAACCCAAACCCTAACCTTTACTGAAATACTTATACTAAACCTAACCCTAACCCTAATGCTAACCCTAAACCTAATTCAAACTCAAACCCTAACCCTAATCCTAACCCTAAACCTAACCTTAACCCTTACCCAAACCCAAACTCTAAACATAACTCTAATCGGAACCCTAACCCTAACCCTAATCCTAACCCTAACCATAACCATAACCCTAATCCAAAACTTCACCCTAACCCTAACTCTAACCCAAAGACTAACCTAACCCTAACTCTAAACCAAACCCAAACCGTAACCCTAACCCTAACTCTAACCCAAACCCTAACCTAAACCTAAACCTAACCCTAACTCAAACCCTAACTCGAACACTAACCCAAACCCTAACCCTAACACTAACCCAAACCATAACCCAAATAATAACCCTAATCCTAACCCTAACCTTAACCCTCATCCTTATCCTAACCCTAACCCTAACGCTACTTCTAAACCCAACCCAAACCCTAACCCTACCCCTAACACAAACTCAAACCGTAATTTTAACACAAAACCTAACCCTAATCCTAACCCTAACCCTAACTCTAACCCTAACCCTAACCGTAACCCTAACCCTAACCCTAAACCTAACCCAAACCCTAAATCTAAACCTAATCCTAACCCTAATGCTAACCCTAACCTACCCCTAACACTAAACTTAGTCCTAACCCTAACCCTTACCCAAACCCTAACACTAACCCTAACCATAAATCAAACCCTAAACCTAACCCTAACCCTAACCTTAACCCTAACCCTAACCCTAACTGAAACACTAATCCTAAACCTTACCCTAACCCTAATGCTAACCCTAAACCTACTTGAAACTCAAACCCTAACCAAAATCCTAACCCGAACCCAAACCCTAACCCTAACCCTAAACCTAGCCCAAACCATAACCCAAACCGAAACCCTAACCCTCACCCTAACCCTAACCCTAAACTGTAACCCTAAGCACTTACCCCAACCATAACCCAAACGTAAACCCAAACCCTAACCCTAATCCTAACCCTAACCCTAACCCTAATCCTATTCCTAACCCCTAACCCTAACCCTAACCCTAACCCTAACCTTAACCCTTACCCAAACCCAAACTCTAAACCTAACTCTAATCGGAACCGTAACCCTAACCCTAACCCTAACGCTAACAATA
>JAJHUQ010000035.1:10230000-10237500 GCA_035773235.1 Eospalax fontanierii | reverse complement strand
ACCCAAACCCTAACCCTAACCCAAACCCTAATCCTAACCCTAACCCTAACCCAAACCCTAACCCTAACCCTATTCCTAACATTAACCCTAAACCTAACCTTAACACAAACCCTAACCCAAACCCTAACCCTAACCCTAAACCTAACCATAACACTTATCCTAACCCTAAACCTAACCCTAACCCTAACTAAAAAACACTAACCCTGACCCTAAACCAAACCCTAACCCTAAACGTAACCCTAACCCTTATCCTAACCCTAAACCTAACCCAAAAAATAACACTAACCCTAAACCAAACGTTAACCCTAACCCTAACACTAACACTTACCCAAACGCTAAACCTAAACCTAACCCTAATCTAATCCTAAACCTAACCCTAACCCAAAAACTAACCCTAACTCGAACCCTAACCCAAACTCTAATCCTAACCCTAACCCTAACCCAAATCCTAACCCTAACCCTATTCCTAATCCTAACCCTGAACCTAACCTTAACAAATACCCTAAAACAAACCCTAACCCTAAACTTAACGCTAACTCAAAATCTAACCCTCATTCGAACCCTAACCCTAACCCAAACACTAACCCAAACCCTAACAATAACCCTAACCCTAACCCTATTCCTAACACTAACCCTAATCCTAACCCTAACACTAAACCTATTCCTAACCCTAACCCTAAACCCTAAACCTAACCAATACCCTAAACATAACCTTCATGCTAACCCTAACCCTAACCCAAACCCTAACCATAACCCTAAACCTAACCAAAAACATAAACCTAACCCTAACCCTAACCCTAACCAAAACCCTAACCCTAACCCTAACCCTAACCCTAACCCTAACCCTAACCCTAACCCTAACCCTAACCCTAACCAAAACCTTAACCCTTACCCAAACGTTAAACCTAAA
Source organism: Eospalax fontanierii (assembly GCA_035773235.1). Classification (NCBI taxonomy): domain Eukaryota; kingdom Metazoa; phylum Chordata; class Mammalia; order Rodentia; family Spalacidae; genus Eospalax; species Eospalax fontanierii. The sequence goes on along the minus strand of JAJHUQ010000035.1, from coordinate 10,236,590 downwards.
CCTAACCCTAATCTAATTCTAACCCTAACCCTAACCCAAAAACTAACCCTAACTCGAACCCTAACTCAAACTCTAATCCTAACCATAACCCTAACCCAAACACTAACCCTAACCCTATTCCTAATCCTAAACCTAACCTTAAGCCATACCCTAAAACAAACCCTAACACTAAACTTAACACTAACTCAAACTCTAACCCTAATTCGAACCCTAACCCTAACCCAAACACTAACCCAAACCCTAACAATAACCCTAACCCTAACCCTATTCCTAACACTAACCCTAACCCTAACCCTAAACCTATTCCTAACCCTAACCCTAAACGCTAAACCTAACCAATACCCTAAATATAACCTTCACGCTAAACCTAACCCTAACCCAAACCCTAACCCTAACCCTAAACCTAACCAAAAACCTAAACCTAACCCTAACCCTAACCCTAACCCAAACCCTAACCCTAACCCTAACCCTAACCCTAACCCTAACCCAAACCATAACAGATGCCCTAACGTTTACCCTACTGCTAAGTCTAAACCTAACTCACACTCAAACCCTAACCCTAAACCTTACCCTAACACAAAGCCTAACCCTAACACTAACCTAACCCTAACCCAAACCCTAACCCTAACCCTAACCCTAACCCAAACCCTAACCCTAACACTAACCCTAACCCTAACACTAACCCAAATCCTAACCCTAACCCTAACCCAAACCAAAACCCTAACCCTAACTGTAACTCTAATCCTAAACCTAACCATAATCCTAACCCTAACCCTCACCCCTAATCCTAACCCTAACCCTAACCCTAACAAAAACCCAACCTCTAACACTAACCCTAACCCTAACCCAAACCCTAACCCTAACCCTAACCCTAACCCTAACCCTAACCCTAACCCTAACTCAAACCCTAACCCTAACCCTAACCCTAACTCAAACCCTAACCCTAACCCTAACCCTAACCCAAACCCTAAACCAAATCCTAACCCTAACCCTAACCCTAACCATAACCCTAACCCTAACCCTATCTCAAACACTAACCCTAAACCTAACCCAAACCCTAACCCTAAACCCAACCCTAACCCTAAATCAAACCCTAACCCTAACCCTAACCCAAACCTTAACCCTAACCCTAACCCTAACCCTTATCCTAACCCTAAACCTAACACAAAATATAACACTAACCCTAAACCAAACCCTAACCCTAACCCTAACCCTAACCCTAACCAAACCCTAACCCTTACCCAAACCCTAAACCTAAATCTAACCCTAAACCTAATCCTAACCCTAACCCTAACCCAAAAACTAACCCTAACCCGAAACTTAACCCAAACCCGAATCCTAACCCTAAACCTAACCCAAACCCTAACCATAACCCTATTCCTAACCATAACCCTAAACCCTAACCTTAACCCAAACCCTAACCCAAACCCTAACCCTAAACCCTAACCCAAACCCTATCCCTAACCCTAACCCTAACACTAACACAAACTCTAACCCTAACTCTAACCCTAACCCAAAACCTAAACCTAACCCTAATCCAAACACTAACCCTAAACGTAACCCTAACCCTAACCCTAACCCTATTCCTAACACTAAACCTAACCCTAACCCTAACCCTAACCCTATTCCTAACCTTAACATTAAACCCCAACCCTAACCAATAACCTAAACATAACCCTCACGCTAACACTAACCCAAACCCTAACCCTAACCCTAACCCTAACCGAAACACTAACCCTAACCCTAACCCTAACCCAAAAACAAACCCTAACTCGAACCCTAACCCAAACCCTAATCCTAACCCTAACCCTAACCCAAACCCTAACCCTAACCCTATTCCTAACATTAACCCTAAACCTAACCTTAACACAAACCCTAACCCAAACCCTAACCCTAACCCTAAACCTAACCATAACACTTATCCTAACCCTAAACCTAACCCTAACCCTAACTAAAAAACACTAACCCTGACCCTAAACCAAACCCTAACCCTAAACGTAACCCTAACCCTTATCCTAACCCTAAACCTAACCCAAAAAATAACACTAACCCTAAACCAAACGTTAACCCTAACCCTAACACTAACACTTACCCAAACGCTAAACCTAAACCTAACCCTAATCTAATCCTAAACCTAACCCTAACCCAAAAACTAACCCTAACTCGAACCCTAACCCAAACTCTAATCCTAACCCTAACCCTAACCCAAATCCTAACCCTAACCCTATTCCTAATCCTAACCCTGAACCTAACCTTAACAAATACCCTAAAACAAACCCTAACCCTAAACTTAACGCTAACTCAAAATCTAACCCTCATTCGAACCCTAACCCTAACCCAAACACTAACCCAAACCCTACCAATAACCCTAACCCTAACCCTATTCCTAACACTAACCCTTATCCTAACCCTAACACTAAACCTATTCCTAACCCTAACCCTAAACCCTAAACCTAACCAATACCCTAAACATAACCTTCATGCTAACCCTAACCCTAACCCAAACCCTAACCATAACCCTAAACCTAACCAAAAACATAAACCTAACCCTAACCCTAACCCTAACCAAAACCCTAACCCTAACCCTAACCCTAACCCTAACCATAAACCTAACCCAAACCATAACACTAACCCTAACCTTAACCCTAATGCTAAGCCTAAACCTAACTGAAACTCAAACCCTAAACCTAAACCTAACCCTAACACAAACCCTAACCCTAACACTAACCTAACCTTAACTCAAAGCCTAACCATAACCCTAACCCTAACCCTAACCCAAACCCTAACCCTAACACTAACCCTAACCCTAACACTAACCCAAATCCTAACCCTAACCTTAACCCAAACCAAAACCCTAACCCTACCTGTAACTCTAAACCTAACCCTAACACTAATCCTAACCCTAACCCTAACCCTAACACAAACCCAACCTCTAACACTAACCCTAACCCTAACCTAAACCCTAACACTAACCCTAACCCTAACCCTAACTCAAACCCTAACCCTAACCCTAACCCTAACTCAAACCCTAACCCTAACCCTAACCCAAAACCTAAACCAAATCCTAACCCTAACCCTAACCATAACCATAACCCTAAACCTAACCCTATCTCAAACACTAACCCTAACCCTAACCCAAACCCTAACCCTAAACCTAACCCTAACCCTTATCCTAACCCTAAACCTAACCCAAAAAATAACACTAACCCTAAACCAATCCCTAACCCTAACCCTAACCCTAACCAAAACCCTAATCCTTACCCAAACGCTAACCCTAAACCTAACCCTAATCTAATTCTAACCCTAACCCTAACCCAAAAACTAACCCTAACTCGAACCCTAACCCAAACTCTAATCCTAACCCTAACCCTAACCCAAACCCTAACCCTAACCCTATTCCTAATCCTAACCCTAAACCTAACCTTAACCCATACCCTAAAACAAACCCTAACCCTAAACTTAACGCTAACTCAAACTCTAACCCTAATTCGAACCCTAACCCTAACCCAAACACTAACCCAAACCCTAACAATAACCCTAACCCTAACCCTATTCCTAACACTAACCCTAACCCTAACCCTAACCCCACAACCTACCCCTAACTCGACCCCTAACCCAAACTCTAATCCTAACCCTAACCCTAACCCAAACCCTAACCCTAACCCTATTCCTAATCCTAACCCTAAACCTAACCTTAACCCATACCCTAAAACAAACCCTAACCCTAAACTTAACGCTAACTCAAACTCTAACCCTAATTCGAACCCTAACCCTAACCCAAACACTAACCCAAACCCTAACAATAACCCTAACCCTAACCCTATTCCTAACACTAACCCTAACCCTAACCCTAACCCAAAACCTATTCCTAACCCTAACCCTAAACCCTAAACCTAACCAATACCGTAAACATAACCTTCACGCTAACCCTAACCCTAACCCAAACCATAACCCTAACCCTAAACCTAACCAAAAACCTAAACCTAACCCTAACCCTAACCCTAACCCAAACCCTAACCGTAACCCTAACCCTAACTCTAACCCTAATCCAAACCATAACACTAACCCTAACCTTAACCCTAATGCTAAGCCTAAACCTAACTCAAACTCAAACCCTAACCCTAAACCTAACCCTAACCCAAACCCTAACCCTAACACTAACCTAACCCTAACTCAAACCCTAACCATAACCCTAACCCTAACCCTAACCATAAGCCTAACACTAACCCTAACCCTAACACTAACCCAAATCCTAACCCAAACTCTAACCCAAACCAAAACCCTAACCCTAACTGTAACTCTAATCCTAAACATAACCCTAATCCTAACCCTAACCCTAACCCTAATCCTAACCCTAACCCTAACCCTAATCCTAACCCTAACCCTAACCCTAACACAAACACAACCTCTAACACTAACCCTAACCCTAACCCAAACCCTAACCCTAACCCTAACCCTAACACAAACCCTAACCGTAACCCTAACCCTAACTCAAACCCTAACCCTAACCCTAACCCTAACCCAAACCCTAAACCAAATCCTAAACCTAACCCTAACCATAACCATAACCCTAACCCTAACCCTATCTCAAACCCTAACCCTCACCCTAATCCAAACCATAACCCTAAACGTAACCCTACCCCTTATCCTAACCCAAAAAATAACACTAACCCTAAACCAAACCCTCACCCTAACCCTAACCCTAACCCTAACCCTAACCCTAACCCTAACCAAAACCCTAACCCTTACCCAAACCCTAAACCTAAACCTAACCCTAACCCTAATCCTAACCCTAACCGTAACCCAAAAACTAACCCTAACTCGAACCCTAACCCAAACCCTAATCCTAACCCTAACCCTAACCCAAACCCTAACCCTAACCCTATTCCTAACCCTAACCCTAAACCTAACCTTAACCCAAACCCTAACCCAAACCCTAACCCTAACCCTAACTCTAACTCAAACTCTAGCCCTAACTCGAACCCTAACCCTAACCCAAACACTAACCCAAACCCTAACAATAACCCTAACCCTAAACCTATTCTTAACACTAACCTTAACCCTAACCCTAACCCTATTCCTAACACTAACCCCAAACCCTAACCCTAACCAATACCCTAAACATAACCTTCACGCTAAACCTAACCCTAACCCAACCCCTAACCTTAACCCTAAACCTAACCAAAAACCTAAACCTAAACCTAACCCTAACCCTAAACCAAACCCAAACCCTAAAACTAACCCTAACCCTAACACTAACCCTAACCCTAACCCTAACCCTAACCCTTATCCTAACCCTAAACCTAACACAAAAAATAACACTAAACCTAAACCAAACCCTAACCCTAACCCTAACCCTAACCCTAACCCTAACCAAAACCCTAACCCTTACCCAAACCCTAAACCTAAACCTAACCCTAACCCTAACCCTAATCCTAACCCTAACCCTAACCCAAAAACTAAACCTAACTCGAACCCTAACCCAAACCCTAATCTTAACCCTAACCCTAACCCATACACTAATCCTAACCCTATTCCTAACCCTAACCCTAAACCTAACCTTAACCCAAACCCTAACCCAAACCCTAACCATAACCCTAACATTAACCCTAACTCAAACTCTAACCCTAACTCGAACCCTAAACCTAACCCAAACACTAACCCAAACCCTAACAATAACCCTAACCCTAACCCTATTCCTAACACTAACCTTAACCCTAACCCTAAGCCTAACCCTAACCCTATTCCTAAAACTAACCCCAAACCCCAACCCTAACCAATACCCTAAACATAACCTTCACGCTAACCCTAACCCTAACCCAAACCCTAACCTTAACCCTAAACCTAACCAAAAACCTAAACCTAACCCTAACAATAACCCTAACCCAAACCCAAACCCTAACACTAACACTAACCCTAACACTAACCCAAATCCTAACCCTAACATTAACCCAAACCAAAACCCTAAATCTAACTCTAATCCTAACCCTAACCCTAATCAAAACCCTAACATTAAACCTAACCCTATCCCTAACCCAAAACCTAAACCTAACCCTAATCCTAACCCTAACCCTAACCCTAACCCTAACCCTAACCCTAATCCTAACCCTAACCCTAACCCAAAAACTAACCCTAACGATAACCCAAAACCTAACCCTAACCCTAAACCTAACTCTAACCCAAACCGTAACACTAACACTAACACTAACACTAACCCTAACACTAACCCAAACCCTAACACTAAACCTAACTCTAATCCTAACCCTAACCCTAACCCTAACACTAACCCTAACCCTAACCCTAACCCCAACCCTAACCCTAACTCAAACCCTAACCCTAACCCTAACCCTAACCCTAACCCTAACCCAAACCCTAAACCAAATCCTAACCCTAACCCTAACCCTAACCCTAACCCTAAACCTAACCCAAAAAATAACACTAACACTAACCCTAACCCTAACCCTAACCCTAACCCTAACCCTAACCCTAACCCTAACCCCAACCCTAACCCTATCTCAAACCCTAACCCTAACCCTAACCCTAACCCTAACCCTAACCCAAAAGCTAAACCAAATCCTAACCCTAACCCT
>JAJHUQ010000035.1:10197500-10225000 GCA_035773235.1 Eospalax fontanierii | reverse complement strand
ACATAACCCTCACGCTAACCCTAACCCAAACCCTAATCCTAAACCTAACCCTAACCCAAACCCTAACCCTAACCCTAACCCTAACCCAAAAACTAACCTTAACTCGAACCCTAACCCAAACCCTAATCCTAACCCTAACCCTAACCCAAACCCTAACCCTAACCCTATTCCTAACATTAACCCTAAATCTAACCTTAACCCAAACCCTAACCTAAACCCTAACCCTAACCCTAAACCTAACCCTAACACTTATCCTAACCCTAAACCTAATCCTAACCCTAACTAAAAAACACTAAGCCTAACCCTAAACCAAACCCTAACCCTAAACTTAACACTAACTCAAACTCTAACCCTAATTCGAACCCTAACCCTAACCCAAACACTAACCCAAACCCTAACAATAACCCTAACCCTAACCCTCTTCCTACCACTAAACCTAACCCTAACCCTAACCCTAAACCTATTCCTATCCCTAAGGCTCTACCCTAAACCTAACCAATACCCTAAACATAACATTCACGCTAACCCTTATCCCAACCCTAACCCAAACCCTAACCCTAACCCTATACCTAACCACAAACCTAAACCTAACCCTAACCCTAACCCTAACCCTAACACTAACCCTAACCCTAACACTAACCCAAATCCTAACCCTAACATTAACCCAAACCAAAACCCTAAACCTTACTCTAATCCTAACCCTAACCCTAATCAAAACCCTAACATTAAACCTAACCCTAACCCTAACCCAAAACCTAAACCTAACCCTAGTCCTAACCCTAACCCTAACCCTAATCCTAACCCTAACTCTAACCCAAACACAAACCCAACCCCTAACCCTAACCCTAACCCTAACCCAAACCCTAACCCTAAACCTAACCCTTACTCAAACCCTAACCCTAACCCTAACCCTAACCCAAACCCTAACCCTAAATCTAACCCTAACCCTAATCCTAACATTAACCCTAACCCAAAAACTAACCCTAACAATAACCCAAACCCTAACCCTAACCCTAACCCTAACCCTAACCCAAACCCTAACAGTAACACTAACACTAACCCTAACACTAACCCAAACCCTAACCCTAACCCTAACCCTAAACCAAACCAAAACCCTAACCCTAACTCTAATCCTAACCGTTACCGTAACCCTATTCCTAACCCTAACCCTAACCCTAACCCTAACCCTAAACCTAACTTTAACCCAAAACCTAACCCTAACGCGAACCCTAAACCTAACCCTAACCCTATCCCTAACCTTAAACCTAACCCAAACCCAAACCCTAAACTTAACTCGAATCGTAAATCTTACCCAAAACCTAACCCTTACCCAAACACTAACCTTAACACTAAGCCTAACCCTAACAGTATCACTAACCCTAACCCTAACCCTAATCATAACCGAAACCCAAACCCTAACCCTAACCCTAACCTTAACCCTAATGCTAACCCTAATCCTAACTCAGACCCAACCCTAAACCTAACCCTAACCCTAACCCAAAACTAACCCTAACCCTAACACTAACCCTAACTCAAACCCTAACCATAACCCTAATTCTAACCCGAAACCAAAACCTAAAACTAACCCTAACACAAAGTCTAACCCAAACCCTAACAATAAGCCTAACCCTAACCCTTTTCCTAACTCTAACCGTAACCCTAACCCTAACCCTAACCCTAACCCTATTCCTAACCCTAACCCTAACCCTAACCCTAACCTTAACCCAAACCCTAACCCTAAACTTAAACCTAACCCAAACCCTAATCAAACCCTAACTCTAACCCAAACCCTAACCCTAACACTAACCCTAACGGTAATCCTAAACCTAGCCTAACTCTAACCGAAAAAGTAAACCTAACCCTAAACCTAACCCTAACCCAAAACCTAACCCTAACCCAAACCCTAACAATAACCCTAACACTATTCATAACACTAACCCTAAACCCTAACCCTAACCAATACCCTAAACAGAACCTTCACGCTAACCCTAACCCTAACCCAAACCCTAACCCTAACCCTAAACCTAACCAAAAACCTAAACCTAACCCTAACCCTAACCCTAACCCAAACCCTAACCCTAACACTAACCCTAAACATAACACTAACCCAAATCCTAACCCTAACATTAACCCAAACCAAAACCCTAAACCTAACTCTAATCCTAATCCTAACCCTAATCAAAACCCTAACATTAAACCTAACTCTAACCCTAACCCAAAACCTAAACCTAACCATAATCCTAACCCTAACCCTAACCCTAACCCTCACTCAAACCCTAACCCTAAACCTAACCCTAACCCTAACCCTAACACAAACACAACCTCTAACACTAACCCTAACCCTAACCCAAACCCTAACCCTAAACCTAACCCTAACTCAAACCCTAACCGTAACCCTAACCCTAACTCAAACCCTAACCCTAACCCTAACCCTAACCCAAACCCTAAACCAAATCCTAAACCTAACCCTAACCATAACCATAACCCTAACCCTAACCCTATCTCAAACACTAACCCTAACCCTAATCCAAACCATAACCCTAAACCTAACCCTAACCCTTATCCTAACCCAAAAAATAACACTAACCCTAAACCAAACCCTAACCCTAACCCTAACCCTAACCCTAACCCTAACCCTAACCCTAACCAAAACCCTAACCCTTACCCAAACCCTAAACCTAAACCTAACCCTAACCCTAATCCTAACCCTAACCGTAACCCAAAAACTAACCCTAACTCGAACCCTAACCCAAACCCTAATCCTATCCCTAACCCTAACCCAAACCCTAACCCTAACCCTATTCCTAACCCTAACCCTAAACCTAACCTTAACCCAAACCCTAACCCAAACCCTAACCCTAACCCTAACTCTAACTCAAACTCTAGCCCTAACTCGAACCCTAACCCTAACCCAAACACTAACCCAAACCCTAACAATAACCCTAACCCTAAACCTATTCTTAACACTAACCTTAACCCTAACCCTAACCCCATTCCTAACACTAACCCCAAACCCTAACCCTAACCAATACCCTAAACATAACCTTCACGCTAAACCTAACCCTAACCCAAACCCTAACCTTAACCCTAAACCTAACCAAAAACCTAAACCTAAACCTAACCCTAACCCTAAACCAAACCCAAACCCTAAAACTAACCCTAACCCTAACACTAACCCTAACCCTAACCCTAACCCTAACCCTTATCCTAACCCTAAACCTAACCCAAAAAATAACACTAAACCTAAACCAAACCCTAACCCTAACCCTAACCCTAACCCTAACCCTAACCAAACCCCTACCACTTCCCCAACCCCTAAACCTAAACCTAACCTTAACCCTAACCCTAATCCTAACCCTAACCCTAACCCAAAAACTAAACCTAACTCGAACCCTAACCCAAACCCTAATCTTAACCCTAACCCTAACCCATACACTAATCCTAACCCTATTCCTAACCCTAACCCTAAACCTAACCTTAACCCAAACCCTAACCCAAACCCTAACCCTAACCCTAACCCTAACCCTAACTCAAACTCTAACCCTAACTCGAACCCTAAACCTAACCCAAACACTAACCCAAACCCTAACAATAACCCTAACCCTAACCCTATTCCTAACACTAACCTTAACCCTAACCCTAAGCCTAACCCTAACCCTATTCCTAAAACTAACCCCAAACCCTAACCCTAACCAATACCCTAAACATAACCTTCACGCTAACCCTAACCCTAACCCAAACCCTAACCTTAACCCTAAACCTAACCAAAAACCTAAACCTAACCCTAACAATAACCCTAACCCAAACCCAAACCCTAACACTAACACTAACCCTAACACTAACCCAAATCCTAACCCTAACATTAACCCAAACCAAAACCCTAAATCTAACTCTAATCCTAACCCTAACCCTAATCAAAACCCTAACATTAAACCTAACCCTATCCCTAACCCAAAACCTAAACCTAACCCTAATCCTAACCCTAACCCTAACCCTAACCCTAACCCTAACCCTAATCCTAACCCTAACCCTAACCCAAAAACTAACCCTAACGATAACCCAAAACCTAACCCTAACCCTAAACCTAACTCTAACCCAAACCGTAACACTAACACTAACACTAACACTAACACTAACCCTAACACTAACCCAAACCCTAACACTAAACCTAACTCTAATCCTAACCCTAACCCTAACCCTAACACTAACCCTAACCCTAACCCTAACCCCAACCCTAACCCTAACTCAAACCCTAACCCTAACCCTAACCCTAACCCTAACCCAAACCCTAAACCAAATCCTAACCCTAACCCTAACCCTAACCCTAACCCTAAACCTAACCCAAAAAATAACACTAACCCTAACCCTAACCCTAACCCTAACCCTAACCCTAACCCTAACCCTAACCCTAACCCCAACCCTAACCCTATCTCAAACCCTAACCCTAACCCTAACCCTAACCCTAACCCTAACCCAAAAGCTAAACCAAATCCTAACCCTAACCCTAACCCTAACCCTAACTCTAACTCAAACTCTAGCCCTAACTCGAACCCTAACCCTAACCCAAACACTAACCCAAACCCTAACTATAACCCTAAACCTAAACCTATTCTTAACACTAACCTTAACCCTAACCCTAACCCTATTCCTAACACTAACCCCAAACCCTAACCCTAACCAATACCCTAAACATAACCTTCACGCTAAACCTAACCCTAACCCAAACCCTAACCTTAACCCTAAACCTAACCGAAAACCTAAACCTAAACCTAACCCCAACCCTAAACCAAACCCAAACCCTAAAACTAACCCTAACCCTAACACTAACCCTAACCCTAACCCTAACCCTAACCCTAACCCTTATCCTAACCCTAAACCTAACCCAAAAAATAACACTAAACCTAAACCAAACCCTAACCCTAACCCTAACCCTAACCCTAACCTTAACCAAAACCCTAACCCTTACCCAAACCCTAAACCTAAACCTAACCCTAACGCTAATCCTATCCCTAACCCTAACCCAAAAACTAAACCTAACTCGAACCCTAACCCAAACCCTAATCCTAACCCTAACCCTAACCCATACACTAACCCTAACCCTATTCCTAACCCTAACCCTAAACCTAACCTTAACCCAAACCCTAACCCAAACCCTAACCCTAACCCTAACCCTAACCCTAACTCAAACTCTAACCCTAACTCGAACCCTAAACCTAACCCAAACACTAACCCAAACCCTAACAATAACCCTAACCCTAACCCTATTCCTAACACTAACCTTAACCCTAACCCTAACCCTAACCCTAACCCTATTCCTAACACTAACCCCAAACCCTAACCCTAACCAATACCCTAAACATAACCTTCACGCTAACCCTAACCCTAACCCAAACCCTAACCTTAACCCTAAACCTAACCAAAAACCTAAATCTAACGCTAACCCTAACCCTAAACCAAACCCAAACCCTAACACTAACCCTAACCCTAACACTAACCCAAATCCTAACCCTAACATTAACCCAAACCAAAACCCTAAATCTAACTCTAATCCTAACCCTAACCCTAACCAAAACCCTAACATTAAACCTAACCCTATCCCTAACCCAAAACCTAAACCTAACCCTAATCCTAACCCTACCCCTAACCCTAACCCTAACCCTAACCTTAATCCTAACCCTAACCCTAACCCAAAAACTAACGCTAACGATAACCCACACCCTAACCCTAACCCTAAACCTAACCCTAATCCAAACCCTAACACTAACACTAACACTAACCCTAACACTAACCCAAACCCTAACACTAACCCTAACTCTAATCCTAACCCTAAACCTAACCCTAACCCTAACCCTAACCCCAACCCTAACCCTAACTCAAACCCTAACCCTAACCCTAACCCTAACCCAAACCCTAAACCAAATCCTAACCCTAACCCTAACCCTAACCATAAACCTAATCCAAATCCTAACCGTTACCCAAACCCTAAACCTAAATCTAACCCTAACCCTAATCCTAACCCTAACCCTAACACAAAAACTACCCCTAACCCGAAACTTAACCCACACCCTAATCCTAAACCTAACCCTAACCCAAACCCTAACCATAACCCTATTCCTAACCATAACACTAAACCTAACCTTAACCCAAACCCTAAACCAAACCCTAACCCTAAACCGTAACCCAAAACCTATCACTAACCCTAACCCTAACCCTAACTCAAAGTCTCACCCTAACTCTAACCCTAACCCAAAACCTAAACCTAAACCTAATCCAAACCCTAACCCAAACCCTAACAATAACCCTAACCCTAACCCTATTCCTAACACTAACCCTAACCCTAATCCTAACCCTAACCCTATTCCTAACCCTAACATTAAACCCTAACCCTAACCAATAACCTAAACATAACCCTCACGCTAACCCTAACCCAAACCCTAACCCTAAACCTAACCCTAACCCAAACCCTAACCCTAACCCTAACCCAAAAACTAAACCTAACTCGAACCCTAATCCAAATCCTAATCCTAACCCTAACCCTAACCCAAACAGTAAAACTAACCCTATTCCTAACATTAACCATAAAACTAACCTGAACCCAAACCCTAACCCAAACCCTAACCCTACCCCTAAACCAAACCCTAACCCTTATCCTAACCCTAAACCTAACCCTACCCTAACTAAAAAACACTAACCCTAACCCTAAACCAAACCCTAACCCTAAACCTAACCCTAACCCTTATCCTAACCCTAAACCTAACCCAAAAAATAACACTAACCCTAAACCAAACGCTAACCCTAACCCTAACCCTAACCCTTACCCAAACGCTAAACCTAAACCTAACCCTAATCTAATCCTAACCCTAACCCTAACCCAAAACCTAACCCTAACTCGAACCCTAACCCAAACTCTAATCCTAACCCTAACCCTAACCCAAACCCTAACCCTAACCCTATTCCTAATCCTAACCCTAAACCTAATCTTAACCCAAACCCTAAAACAAACCCTAACCCTAAACTTAATCCTAACTCAAACTCTAACCCTAATTCGAACCCTAACATTAACCCAAACACTAAACCAAACCCTAACAATAACCCTAACCCTAACCCTATACCTAACACTAAACCTAACCCTAACCCTAACCCTAAACCTATTCCTAACCCTAACCCTAAACCCTAAACCTAACCAATACCCTAAACATAACGTTCACGCTAACCCTAACTCTAACCCAACCGCTAACCCTAACCCTAAACCTAACCAAAAACCTAAACCTCACTCTAACCCTAACCCTAACCCAAACCCTAACCCTAACACTAACCGTAACCCTCACCCTAACCAAATCCTAACCCTAACATTAACCCAAACAAAAACCCTAAACCTTACTCTAATCCTAACCCTAACCCTAATCAAAACACTAACATTAAACCTAACCCTAACCCTAACTCAAAACATTAAACCTAACCCTAATCCTAACCCGAACCCTAACCCTAATCCTAACCCTAACTCTAACCCTAACACAAACCCAACCGCTAACACTAACACTAACCCTAAACCAAACCCTAACCATAAACCTAACCCTAACTCAAACCCTAAACCTAACCCTAACCCTAACCCAAAACCCTAACCCTAAATCTAACCCTAAGCCTAATCCTAACCTTAACCCTAACCCAAAAACTAACCCTAACAATAACCCAAACCCTAACCCTAACCCTAACCCTAACCCTAAACCTAACCAAAACCCTAACCTTTACCCAAACCCTAAACCTAACCCTAACCCCAACCCTAATCCTAACCCTAACCCTAACCCAAAAACTAACCCTAACTCGAACCCTAAACCAAACCTTAATCCTAACCCTAACCCTAACCCAAACACTAATCCTAACCCTATTCCTAACCCTAACCCTAAACCTAACCTTAACCCAAACCCTAACCCAAACCCTAACCCAAACCCTAACCCTAACTCAAACTCTAACCCTAACTCGAACCTTAAACCTAACTCGAACCTTAAACCTAACCCAAACACTATCCCAAACCCTAACAATAACCCTAACCCTAACCCTATTCCTAACACTAACCTTAACCCTAACACTAACCCTAACCCTAACCATATTCCTAACACTAACCCCAAATCCTAACCCTAACCAATAGCCTAAACATAACTTTCACGCTAACCCTAACCCTAACCCAAGCCCTAACCTTAACCCTAAACCTAACCAAAAACCTAAACCTAACCCCAACCCTAACCCAAACCCAAACCCTAACACTAACCCTAACCCTAACACTAACCCAAATCCTAACCCTAACATTAACCCAAACCAAAACCCTAAATCTAACTCTAATCCTAACCCTAACCCTAATCAAAACCCTAATATTAAACCTAACCCTATCCCTAACCCAAAACCTAACCCTAACCCTAACCCTAACCCTAACCCTAACCCTAACCCTAACCCTAATCCTAACCCTAACCCTAACCCAAAAACTAACCCTAACGATAACCCAAACCCTAACCCTAACCCTAACCCTAACCCTAACCCAAACCCTAACACTAACACTAACACTAACCCTAACACTAACCCAAACCCTAACACTAACCCTAACTCTAATCATAACCCTAACCCTAACCCTAACCCTAACTCAAACCCTAACCCTAACCCTAACCCAAACCCTACCCCTAACCCTAACCCTAACCCTTATCCTAACCCTAAACCTAACCCAAAATATAACACTAACCCTAAAACAAACCCTAACCCTAACCGTAACCCTAACCCTAACCCAAATCCTAACCCTTACCCAAACCCTAAACCCTAAACCTAAATCTAACCCTAACCCTAATCCTAACCCTAACCCTAAACCAAAAACTAACCCTAACCCGAAACTTAACCCAAACCCTAATCCTAAACCTAACCCTAACCCAAAGCCTAACCATAAACCTATTCCTAACCATAACCCTAAACCTAACCGTAACCCAAACCTTAACCCAAACCCTAACACTAAACCCTAACCCAAACCCTATCACTAACCCTAACCCTAACCCTAACTCAAACTCTAACCCTAACTCTAACCCTAACCCAAAATCTAAACCTAACCCTAATCCAAACCCTAACCCTAACCCTAACAATAACCCTAACCCTAACCCTAACCCTAACCCTAACCCTAACCCTAATCCAAACCCTAACCCAAACCCTAACAATAACCCTAACCCTAACCCTAAACCTAAACCTATTCAAAACCCTAACATTAAACCCTAACACTAACCAATAACCTAAACATAACCCTCACGCTAACCCTAACCCAAACCTGAACCCTAAACATAACCCTAACCCTAACCCTAACTCAAACCCTAACCCTAACCCTAACCCAAACCCTACCCCTAAACCTAACCCTAACCCTTATCCTAACCCTAAACCTAACACAAAATATAACACTAACCCTAAAACAAACCCTAACCCTAACACTAACCCTAACCCTAACCCTATTCCTAACGATAACATTAAACCCTAACCCTAACCAATAACCTAAACATAACCCTCACGCTAACCCTAACCCAAACCCTAATCCTAAACCTAACCCTAACCCAAACCCTAACCCTAACCCTAACCCTAACCCAAAAACTAACCCTAACTCGAACCCTAACCCAAACCCTAATCCTAACCCTAACCCTAACCCAAATCCTAACCCTAACCCTATTCCTAACATTAACCCTAAATCTAACCTTAACCCAAACCCTAACCTAAACCCTAACCCTAACCCTAAACCTAACCCTAACACTTATCCTAACCCTAAACCTAATCCTAACCCTAACTAAAAAACACTAAGCCTAACCCTAAACCAAACCCTAACCCTAAACTTAACACTAACTCAAACTCTAACCCTAATTCGAACCCTAACCCTAACCCAAACACTTACCCAAACCCTAACAATTACCCTAACCCTTACCCTATTCCTAACACTAACCCTAACCCTAACCCTAACCGTAAACCTATTCCTTACCCTAACCCTAAACCCTAAACCTAACCAATACCCTAAACATAACATTCACGCTAACCCTAACCCTAACCCAAACCCTAACCCTAACCCTAAACCTAACCAAAAACCTAAACCTAACCCTAACCCTAACCCTAACCCTAACACTAACCCTAACCCTAACACTAACCCAAATCCTAACCCTAACATTAACCCAAACCAAAACCCTAAACCTTACTCTAATCCTAACCCTAACCCTAATCAAAACCCTAACATTAAACCTAACCCTAACCCTAACCCAAAACCTACACCTAACCCTAGTCCTAACCCTAACCCTAACCCTAATCCTAACCCTAACTCTAACCCAAACACAAACCCAACCCCTAACCCTAACCCTAACCCTAACCCAAACCCTAACCCTAAACCTAACCCTTACTCAAACCCTAACCCTAACCCTAACCCTAACCCAAACCCTAACCCTAAATCTAACCCTAACCCTTATCCTAACATTAACCCTAACCCAAAAACTAACCCTAACAATAACCCAAACCCTAACCCTAACCCTAACCCTAACCGTAACCCAAACCCTAACAGTAACACTAACACTAACCCTAACACTAACCCAAACCCTAACCCTAACCCTAACCCTAAACCAAACCAAAACCCTAACCCTAACTCCACTCCTACCCCTTACCGTTACCGTTTTCCTACCCCTAACCCTAAGCCTAACCCTAACCCTAACCCTAAACCTAACTTTAACCCAAAACCTAACCCTAACGCGAACCCTAAACCTAACCCTAACCCTATCCCTAACCTTAAACCTAACCCAAACCCAAACCCTAAACTTAACTCGAATCGTAAATCTTACCCAAAACCTAACCCTTACCCAAACACTAACCTTAACACTAAGCCTAACCCTAACACTATCACTAACCCTAACCCTAACCCTAATCATAACCGAAACCCAAACCCTAACCCTAACCCTAACCTTAACCCTAATGCTAACCCTAATCCTAACTCAGACCCAACCCTAAACCTAACCCTAACCCTAACCCAAAACTAACCCTAACCCTAACACTAACCCTAACTCAAACCCTAACCATAACCCTAATTCTGACCCGAAACCAAAACCTAAAACTAACCCTAACACAAAGTCTAACCCAAACCCTAACAATAAGCCTAACCCTAACCCTTTTCCTAACTCTAACCGTAACCCTAACCCTAACCCTAACCCTAACCCTATTCCTAACCCTAACCCTAACCCTAACCCTAACCTTACACCAAACACTAACCCTAAACTTAAACCTAACCCAAACCCTAATCAAACCCTAACTCTAACCCAAACCCTAACCCTAACACTAACCCTAACGGTAATCCTAAACCTAGCCTAACACTAACCGAAAAAGTAAACCTAACCCTAAACCTAACCCTAACCCAAAACCTAACCCTAACCCAAACCCTAACAATAACCCTAACACTATTCATAACACTAACCCTCAACCCTAACCCTAACCAATACCCTAAACAGAACCTTCACGCTAACCCTAACCCTAACCCAAACCCTAACCCTAACCCTAAACCTAACCAAAAACCTAAACCTAACCCTAACCCTAACCCTAACCCAAACCCTAACCCTAACACTAACCCTAAACATAACACTAACCCAAATCCTAACCCTAACATTAACCCAAACCAAAACCCTAAACCTAACTCTAATCCTAATCCTAACCCTAATCAAAACCCTAACATTAAACCTAACCCTAACCCTAACCCAAAACCTAAACCTAACCATAATCCTAACCCTAACCCTAACCCTAACCCTCACTCAAACCCTAACCCTAAACCTAACCCAAAACCTAAACCAAATCCTAACCCTAACCCTAACCATAACCATAACCCTAACCCTAACCCTATCTCAAACACTAACCCAAACCCTATCCCTAAACCTAACCCTAACCCTTATCCTAACCCTAAACCTAACCCAAAAAATAACACTAATCCTAAACCAAACCCTAACCCTAACCCTAACCCTAACCTAACCCTAACCCTAACCAAAACCCTAACCCTTACCCAAACGCTAAACCTAAACCTAACCCTAATCTAATCCTAACCCTAACCCTAACCCAAAAACTAACCCTAACTCGAACCCTAACCCAAACTCTAATCCTAACCCTAACCCTAACCCTAACCCTAACCCTAAACCAAACCAAAACCCTAACCCTAACTCTAATCCTAACCCTTACCGTAACCCTATTCCTAACCCTAACCCTAACCCTAACCCTAACCCTAAACCTAACTTTAACCCAAACCCTAACCCTAACGCGAACCCTAAACCTAACCCTAACCCTATCCCTAACCTTAAACCTAACCCAAACCCAAACCCTAAACTTAACTCGAATCGTAAATCTTACCCAAAACCTAACCCTTACCCAAACACTAACCTTAACACTAAGCCTAACCCTAACACTATCACTAACCCTAACCCTAACCCTAATCATAACCGAAACCCAAACCCTAACCCTAACCCTAACCTTAACCCTAATGCTAACCCTAATCCTAACTCAGACCCAACCCTAAACCTAACCCTAACCCTAACCCAAAACTAACCCTAACCCTAACACTAACCCTAACTCAAACCCTAACCCATAACCCTAATTCTAACCCGAAACCAAAACCTAAAACTAACCCTAACACAAAGTCTAACCCAAAC
Organism: Eospalax fontanierii; assembly: GCA_035773235.1. Classification (NCBI taxonomy): domain Eukaryota; kingdom Metazoa; phylum Chordata; class Mammalia; order Rodentia; family Spalacidae; genus Eospalax; species Eospalax fontanierii. The sequence continues at coordinate 10,212,329 of JAJHUQ010000035.1, read as the reverse complement.
CCTAACAATAAGCCTAACCCTAACCCTTTTCCTAACTCTAACCGTAACCCTAACCCTAACCCTAACCCTAACCCTATTCCTAACCCTAACCCTAACCCTAACCCTAACCTTAACCCAAACCCTAACCCCAAACTTAAACCTAACCCAAACCCTAATCAAACCCTAACTCTAACCCAAAACCTAACCCTAACACTAACCCTAACGGTAATCCTAAACCTAGCCTAACCCTAACCGAAAAACTAAACCTAACCCTAAACCTAACCCTAACCCAAAACCTAACCCTAACCCAAACCCTAACAATAACCCTAACACTATTCATAACACTAACCCTAAACCCTAACCCTAACCAATACCCTAAACAGAACCTTCACGCTAACCCTAACCCTAACCCAAACCCTAACCCTAACCCTAAACCTAACCAAAAACCTAAACCTAACCCTAACCCTAACCCTAACCCAAACCCTAACCCTAACACTAACCCTAAACATAACACTAACCCAAATCCTAACCCTAACATTAACCCAAACCAAAACCCTAAACCTAACTCTAATCCTAATCCTAACCCTAATCAAAACCCTAACATTAAACCTAACCCTAACCCTAACCCAAAACCTAAACCTAACCATAATCCTAACCCTAACCCTAACCCTAACCCTAACTCAAACCCTAACCCTAACCCTAACCCAAAACCTAAACCAAATCCTAACCCTAACCCTCACCATATCCATAACCCTAACCCTAACCCTACCTCAAACACTAACCCAAACCCTTTCCCTAAACCTATCCCTATCCCTTATCCTAACCCTAAACCTAACCCGAAAAATAACACTAACCCTAAACCAAACCCTAACCCTAACCCTAACCCTAACCTAACCCTAACCCTAACCAAAACCCTAACCCTTACCCAAACGCTAAACCTAAACCTAACCCTAATCTAATCCTAACCCTAACCCTAACCCAAAAACTAACCCTAACTCGAACCCTAACCCAAACTCTAATCCTAACCCTAACCCTAACCCAAACCCTAACCCTAACCCTATTCCTAATCCTAACCCTAAACCTAACCTTAACCCATACCCTAAAACAAACCCTAACCCTAAACTTAACGCTAACTCAAACTCTAACCCTAATTCGAACCCTAACCCTAACCCAAACACTAACCCAAACCCTAACAATAACCCTAACCCTAACCCTATTCCTAACACTAACCCTAACCCTAACCCTAACCCTAAACCTATTCCTAACCCTAACCCTAAACCCTAAACCTAACCAATACCCTAAACATAACCTTCACGCTAACCCTAACCCTAACCCAAACCCTAACCCTAACCCTAAACCTAACCAAAATCCTAAACGTAACCCTAACCCTAACCCTAACCCAAACCCTAACCCTAACCCTAACCCTAACTCTAACCCTAACCCAAACCATAAAACTAACCCTAACCTTAACCCTAATGCTAAGCCTAAACCTAACTCAAACTCAAACCCTAACCCTAAACCTAACCCTAACCCAAACCCTAACCCTAACACTAACCTAACCCTAACTCAAACCCTAACCATAACCCTAACCCTAACCCTAACCCTAACCCTAACTCAAACCCTAACCGTAACCCTAACCCTAACTCAAACCCTAACCCTAACCCTAACCCTAACCCAAACCCTAAACCAAATCCTAACCCTAATCCTAACCATAACCATAACCCTAACCCTAACCCTATCTCAAACACTAACCCTAACCCTAATCAAAACCCTAACCCTAAACCTAACCCTAACCCTTATCCTAACCCAAAAAATAACACTAACCCTAAACCAAACCCTAACCCAAACCCTAACCCTAACCCTAACCATAACCCTAACCAAAACCCTAACCCTTACCCAAACCCTAAACCTAAACCTAACCCTAACCCTAATCCTAACCCTAACCGTAACCCAAAAACTAACCCTAACTCGAACCCTAACCCAAACCCTAATCCTAACCCTAACCCTAACCCAAACACTAACCCTAACCCTATTCCTAACCCTAACCCTAAACCTAACCTTAACCCAAAACCTAACCCAAACCCTAACCCTAACCCTAACTCTAACTCAAACTCTAGCCCTAACTCGAACCCTAACCCTAACCCAAACACTAACCCAAACCCTAATAATAACCCTAACCCTAAACCTATTCTTAACACTAACCTTAACCCTAACCCTAACCCTATTCCTAACATTAACCCTACACCTAACCTTAACCCAAACCCTAACCCAAACCCTAACCCTAACCCTAAACCAAACCCTAACCCTTATCCTAACCCTAAACCTAACCCTAACCCTAACTAAAAAACACTAACCCTAACCCTAAACCAATCCCTAACCCTAAACCTAACCCTAACCCTTATCCTAACCCTAAACCTAACCCAAAAAATAACACTAACCCTAAACCAAACGCTACCCCGAACCCTAACCCTAACCCTTACCCAAACGCTAAACCTAAACCTAACCCTAATCTAATCCTAACCCTAACCCTAACCCAAACCATAACCCTAACCCTATTCCTAATCCTAACCCTAAACCTAAACTTAACCCAAACCCTAAAACAAACCCTAACCCTAAACTTAACGCTAACTCAAACTCTAAACCTAATTCGAACCCTAACCCTAACCCAAACACTAAACCAAACCCTAACAATAACCCTAACCCTAACCCTATACCTAACATTAAACCTAACCCTAACCCTAACCCTAAACCTATTCCTAACCCTAACCCTAAACCCTAAACCTAACCAATACCCTAAACATAAGCTTCACGCTAACCCTAACCCTAACCCAAACCCTAACCCTAACCCTAAACCTAACCAAAAACCTAAACCTAACCCTAACCCTAACCCTAAACCTAACCCTAACTCAAACCCTAACCCTAACCCTAACCCTAACCCAAACCCTAACCCTAAATCTAACCCTAACACTAACCCAAACCCTAACCCTAACCCTAACCCTAACCCAAACCCTTACACTAACACTAACACTAACCCTAACACTAACCCAAACCCTAACCCTAACCCTAAACCAAACCAAAACCCTAACCCTAACTCTAATCCTAACCGTTACCGTAACCCTATTCCTAACCCTAACCCTAACCCTAACCCTAACCCTAAATCTAACTTTAACCCAAACCCTAACCCTAACGCGAACCCTAAACCTAACCCTAACCCTATCCCTAACCTTAAACCTAACCCAAACCCAAACCCCAAACTTAACTCTAATCGTAAATCTTAACCAAAAATAACCCTAACCCAAACACAAACCATAACACTAAGCCTAACCCTAACACTATCAATAACCCTAACCCAAACCCTAATCATAACCAAAACACAAAACCTAACACTAACCCTAACCTTAACCCTAATGCTAACCCTAATCCTAACTCAGACCCAACCCTAAACCTAACCCTAACCCTAACCCAGAACCTAACCCTAACCCTAACACTAACCCTAACTCAAACCCTAACCATAACCCTAATTCTAACCCGAAACCAAAACCTAAAACTAACCCTAACACAAAGTCTAACCCAAACCCTAACAATAAGCCTAACCCTAACCCTTTTCCTAACTCTAACCGTAACCCTAACCCTAACCCTAACCCTAACCCTATTCCTAACCCTAACCCTAACCCTAACCCTAACCTTAACCCAAACCCTAACCCTAAACTTAAAACTAACCCAAACCCTAATCAAACCCTAACTCTAACCCAAACCCTAACCCTAACACTAACCCTAACGGTAATCCTAAACCTAGCCTAACCCTAACCCAAAAAGTAAACTTAACCCTAAATATAACCCTAACCCAAAACCTAACCCTAACCCAAACCCTAACAATAACCCTAACACTATTCATAACACTAACCCTAACCTTAACCATAACCCTAACCCTAACCCTATTCCTAACCCTAACCCTAAATCCTAACCCTAACCAATACCCTAAACAGAACCTTCACGCTAAAACCTAACCCTAACCCAAACCCTAACCCTAACCCTAAACCTAACCAAAAACCTAAACCTAACCCTAACCCTAACCCTAACCCAAACCCTAACCCTAACACTAACCCTAAACATAACACTAACGCAAATCCTAACCCTAACATTAACCCAAACCAAAACCCTAAACCTAACTCTAATCCTAATCCTAACCCTAAACAAAACCCTAACATTAAACCTAACTCTAACCCTAACCCAAAACCTAAACCTAACCATAATCCTAACCCTAACCCTAACCCTAACCCTAACTCAAACCCTAACCCTAACCCTAACCCAAAACCTAAACCAAATCCTAACCCTAACCCTAACCATAACCATAACCCTAAACCTAACCCTATCTCAAACACTAACCCTAACCCTAACCCAAACCCTAACCCTAAACCTAACCCTAACCCTTATCCTAACCCTAAACCTAACCCAAAAAATAACACTAACCCTAAACCAAACCCTAACCCAAACCCTAACCCTAACCCTAACCAAAACCCTAACCCTAACCCTATTTCTAAACCTAACCCTAACCCTTACCCAAACGCTAAACCTAAACCTAACCCTAATCTAATCCTAACCCTAACCCTAACCCAAGAACTAACCCTAACTCGAACCCTAACCCAAACTCTAATCCTAACCCTAACCCTAACCCAAACCCTAACCCTAACCCTATTTCTAATCCTAACCCTAAACCTAACCTTAACCCATACCCTAAAACAAACCCTAACCCTAAACTTAACGCTAACTCAAACTCTAACCCTAATTCGAACCCTAACCCTAACCCAAACACTAACCCAAACCCTAACAATAACCCTAACCCTAACCCTATTCCTAACACTAACCCTAACCCTAACCCTAAACCTATTCCTAACCCTAACCCTAAACCTAACCTTAACCCAAAACCTAACCCAAACCCTAACCATAACCCTAACTCTAACTCAAACTCTAGCCCAAACTCGAACCCTAACCCTAACCCAAACACTAACCCAAACCCTAATAATAACCCTAACCCTAAACCTATTCTTAACACTAACCTTAACCCTAACCCTAACCCTATTCCTAACATTAACCCTACACCTAACCTTAACCCAAACCCTAACCCAAACCCTAACCCTAACCCTAACCCTAACCCTAAACCAAACCCTAACCCTTATCCTAACCCTAAACCTAACCCTAACCCTAACTAAAAAACACTAACCCTAACCCTAAACCAATCCCTAACCCTAAACCTAACCCTAACCCTTATCCTAACCCTAAACCTAACCCAAAAAATAACACTAACCCTAAACCAAACGCTAACCCGAACCCTAACCCTAACCCTTACCCAAACGCTAAACCTAAACCTAACCCTAATCTAATCCTAACCCTAACCCTAACCCAAACCCTAACCCTAACCCTATTCCTAATCCTAACCCTAAACCTAAACTTAACCCAAACCCTAAAACAAACCCTATCCCTAAACTTAACACTAACTCAAACTCTAAACCTAATTCGAACCCTAACCCTAACCCAAACACTAAACCAAACCCTAACAATAACCCTAACCCTAACCCTATACCTAACATTAAACCTAACCCTAACCCTAACCCTAAACCTATTCCTAACCCTAACCCTAAACCCTAAACCTAACCAATACCCTAAACATAAGCTTCACGCTAACCCTAACCCTAACCCAAACCCTAACCCTAACCCTAAACCTAACCAAAAACCTAAACCTAACCCTAACCCTAACCCTAAACCTAACCCTAACTCAAACCCTAACCCTAACCCTAACCCTAACCCAAACCCTAACCCTAAATCTAACCCTAACACTAACCCAAACCCTAACCCTAACCCTAACCCTAACCCAAACCCTAACACTAACACTAACACTAACCCTAACACTAACCCAAACCCTAACCCTAACCCTAAACCAAACCAAAACCCTAACCCTAACTCTAATCCTAACCGTTACCGTAACCCTATTCCTAACCCTAACCCTAACCCTAACCCTAACCCTAACCCTAAATCTAACTTTAACCCAAACCCTAACCCTAACGCGAACCCTAAACCTAACCCTAACCCTATCCCTAACCTTAAACCTAACCCAAACCCAAACCCTAAACTTAACTCTAATCGTAAATCTTACCCAAAAATAACCCTAACCCAAACACTAACCTTAACACTAAGCCTAACCCTAACACTATCAATAACCCTAACCCTAACCCTAATCATAACCGAAACCCAAAACCTAACACTAACCCTAACCTTAACCCTAATGCTAACCCTAATCCTAACTCAGACCCAACCCTAAACCTAACCCTAACCCTAACCCAGAACCTAACCCTAACCCTAACACTAACCCTAACTCAAACCCTAACCATAACCCTAATTCTAACCCGAAACCAAAACCTAAAACTAACCCTAACACAAAGTCTAACCCAAACCCTAACAATAAGCCTAACCCTAACCCTTTTCCTAACTCTAACCGTAACCCTAACCCTAACCCTAACCCTAACCCTATTCCTAACCCTAACCCTAACCCTAACCCTAACCCTAACCTTAACCCAAACCCTAACCCTAAACTTAAACCTAACCCAAACCCTAATCAAACCCTAACTCTAACCCAAACCCTAACCCTAACACTAACCCTAACGGTAATCCTAAACCTAGCCTAACCCTAACCCAAAAAGTAAACTTAACCCTAAATATAACCCTAACCCAAAACCTAACCCTAACCCAAACCCTAACAATAACCCTAACACTATTCATAACACTAACCCTAACCTTAACCATAACCCTAACCCTAACCCTATTCCTAACCCTAACCCTAAATCCTAACCCTAACCAATACCCTAAACAGAACCTTCACGCTAAAACCTAACCCTAACCCAAACCCTAACCCTAACCCTAAACCTAACCAAAAACCTAAACCTAACCCTAACCCTAACCCTAACCCAAACCCTAACCCTAACACTAACCCTAAACATAACACTAACGCAAATCCTAACCCTAACATTAACCCAAACCAAAACCCTAAACCTAACTCTAATCCTAATCCTAACCCTAAACAAAACCCTAACATTAAACCTAACTCTAACCCTAACCCAAAACCTAAACCTAACCATAATCCTAACCCTAACCCTAACCCTAACCCTAACTCAAACCCTAACCCTAACCCTAACCCAAAACCTAAACCAAATCCTAACCCTAACCCTAACCATAACCATAACCCTAACCCTAACCCTATCTCAAACACTAACCCTAACCCTAACCCAAACCCTAACCCTAAACCTAACCCTAACCCTTATCCTAACCCTAAACCTACCCCAAAAAATAACACTAACCCTAAACCAAACCCTAACCCAAACCCTAACCCTAACCCTAACCAAAACCCTAACCCTAACCCTATTTCTAAACCTAACCCTAACCCTTACCCAAACGCTAAACCTAAACCTAACCCTAATCTAATCCTAACCCTAACCCAAACCAAAAAACTAACCCTAACTCGAACCCTAACCCAAACTCTAATCCTAACCCTAACCCTAACCCAAACCCTAACTCTAACCCTATTTCTAATCCTAACCCTAAACCTAACCTTAACCCATACCCTAAAACAAACCCTAACCCTAAACTTAACGCTAACTCAAACTCTAACCCTAATTCGAACCCTAACCCTAACCCAAACACTAACCCAAACCCTAACAATAACCCTAACCCTAACCCTATTCCTAACAGTAACCCTAACCCTAACCCTAAACCTATTCCTAACCCTAACCCTAAACCCTAAACCTAACCAATACCCTAAACATAACCTTCACCCTAACCCTAACCCTAACCCAAACCCTAACCCTAACCCTAAACCTAACCAAAAACCTAAACCTAACCCTAACCCTAACCCTAACCCAAACCCTAACCCTAACCCTAACCCTAACTCTAACCCTAACCCAAACCATAACACTAACCCTAACCTTAACCCTAATGCTAAGCCTAAACCTAACTCAAACTCAAACCTAACCCTAAACCTAACCCTAACCCAAACCCTAACCCTAACACTAACCTAACCCTAACTCAAACCCTAACCATAACCCTAACCCTAACCCTCACCAAAACCCTAAGCCTAACACTAACCCTAACCCTAACACTAACCCAAATCCTAACCCAAACTCTAACCCAAACCAAAACCCTAACCCTAACTGTAACTCTAATCCTAAACATAACCCTAATCCTAACCCTAACCCTAACCCTAATCCTAACCCTAACCCTAACCCTAACACAAACCCAACCTCTAACACTAACCCTAACCCACACCCTAACCCTAACCCTAACCCTAACCCTAACTCAAACCCTTACCGTAACCCTAACCCTAACTCAAACCCTAACCCTAACCCTAACCCTAACCCAAACCCTAAACCAAATCCTAACCCTAACCCTAACCATAACCATAACCCTAACCCTAACCCTATCTCAAACACTAACCCTAACCCTAATCCAAACCATAACCCTAAACCTAACCCTAACCCTTATCCTAACCCAAAAAATAACAATAACCCTAAACCAAACCCTAACCCTAACCCTAACCCTAACCCTAACCCTAACCAAAACCCTAACCCTTACCCAAACCCTAAACCTAAACCTAACCCTAACCCTAATCCTAACCCTAACCGTCACCCAAAAACTAACCCTAACTCGAACCCTAACCCTAACCCAAACACTAACCCAAACCCTAACAATAACCCTAACCCTAACCCTATTCCTAACACTAACCCTAACCCTAACCCTAAACCTATTCCTAACCCTAACCCTAAACGCTAAACCTAACCAATACCCTAAATATAACCTTCACGCTAAACCTAACCCTAACCCAAACCCTAACCCTAACCCTAAACCTAACCAAAAACCTAAACCTAACCCTAACCCTAACCCTAACCCAAACCCTAACCCTAACACTAACCCTAAACATAACACTAACGCAAATCCTAACCCTAACATTAACCCAAACCAAAACCCTAAACCTAACTCTAATCCTAATCCTAACCCTAAACAAAACCCTAACATTAAACCTAACTCTAACCCTAACCCAAAACCTAAACCTAACCATAATCCTAACCCTAACCCTAACCCTAACCCTAACTCAAACCCTAACCCTAACCCTAACCCAAAACCTAAACCAAATCCTAACCCTCACCCTAACCATAAACACAAACCTCTACCTAACCCTATCTCAAACACTAACCCTAACCCTAACCCAAACCCTAACCCTAAACCTAACCCTAACCCTTATCCTAACCCTAAACCTAACCCAAAAAATAACACTAACCCTAAACCAAACCCTAACCCAAACCCTAACCCTAACCCTAACCAAAACCCTAACCCTAACCCTATTTCTAAACCTAACCCTAACCCTTACCCAAACGCTAAACCTAAACCTAACCCTAATCTAATCCTAACCCTAACCCTAACCCAAGAACTAACCCTAACTCGAACCCTAACCCAAACTCTAATCCTAACCCTAACCCTAACCCAAACCCTAACCCTAACCCTATTTCTAATCCTAACCCTAAACCTAACCTTAACACGTACCCTAAAACAAACACTAACACTAAACTTAACGCTAACTCAAACTCTAACACTAATTCGAACCCTAACCCTAACCCAAACACTAACCCAAACCCTAACAATAACCCTAACCCTAACCGTATTCCTAACACTAACCCTAACCCTAACCCTAAACCTATTCCTAACCCTAACCCTAAACCTAACCTTAACCCAAAACCTAACCCAAACCCTAACCATAACCCTAACTCTAACTCAAACTCTAGCCCAAACTCGAACCCTAACCCTAACCCAAACACTAACCCAAACCCTAATAATAACCCTAACCCTAAACCTATTCTTAACACTAACCTTAACCCTAACCCTAACCCTATTCCTAACATTAACCCTACACCTAACCTTAACCCAAACCCTAACCCAAACCCTAACCCTAACCCTAACCCTAACCCTAAACCAAACCCTAACCCTTATCCTAACCCTAAACCTAACCCTAACCCTAACTAAAAAACACTAACCCTAACCCTAAACCAATCCCTAACCCTAAACCTAACCCTAACCCTTATCCTAACCCTAAACCTAACCCAAAAAATAACACTAACCCTAAACCAAACGCTAACCCGAACCCTAACCCTAACCCTTACCCAAACGCTAAACCTAAACCTAACCCTAATCTAATCCTAACCCTAACCCTAACCCTAACCCAAACCCTAACCCTAACCCTATTCCTAATCCTAACCCTAAACCTAAACTTAACCCAAACCCTAAAACAAACCCTAACCCTAAACTTAACACTAACTCAAACTCTAAACCTAATTCGAACCCTAACCCTAACCCAAACACTAAACCAAACCCTAACAATAACCCTAACCCTAACCCTATACCTAACATTAAACCTAACCCTAACCCTAACCCTAAACCTATTCCTAACCCTAACCCTAAACCCTAAACCTAACCAATACCCTAAACATAAGCTTCACGCTAACCCTAACCCTAACCCAAACCCTAACCCTAACCCTAAACCTAACCAAAAACCTAAACCTAACCCTAACCCTAACCCTAAACCTAACCCTAACTCAAACCCTAACCCTAACCCTAACCCTAACCCAAACCCTAACCCTAAATCTAACCCTAACACTAACCCAAACCCTAACCCTAACCCTAACCCTAACCCAAACCCTAACACTAACACTAACACTAACCCTAACACTAACCCAAACCCTAACCCTAACCCTAAACCAAACCAAAACCCTAACCCTAACTCTAATCCTAACCGTTACCGTAACCCTATTCCTAACCCTAACCCTAACCCTAACCCTAACCCTAAATCTAACTTTAACCCAAACCCTAACCCTAACGCGAACCCTAAACCTAACCCTAACCCTATCCCTAACCTTAAACCTAACCCAAACCCAAACCCTAAACTTAACTCTAATCGTAAATCTTACCCAAAAATAACCCTAACCCAAACACTAACCTTAACACTAAGCCTAACCCTAACACTATCAATAACCCTAACCCTAACCCTAATCATAACCGAAACCCAAAACCTAACACTAACCCTAACCTTAACCCTAATGCTAACCCTAATCCTAACTCAGACCCAACCCTAAACCTAACCCTAACCCTAACCCAGAACCTAACCCTAACCCTAACACTAACCCTAACTCAAACCCTAACCATAACCCTAATTCTAACCCGAAACCAAAACCTAAAACTAACCCTAACACAAAGTCTAACCCAAACCCTAACAATAAGCCTAACCCTAACCCTTTTCCTAACTCTAACCGTAACCCTAACCCTAACCCTAACCCTAACCCTATTCCTAACCGTAACCCTAACCCTAACCCTAACCATAACCTTAACCCAAACCCTAACCCTAAACTTAAACCTAACCCAAACCCTAATCAAACCCTAACTCTAACCCAAACCCTAACCCTAACACTAACCCTAACGGTAATCCTAAACCTAGCCTAACCCTAACCCAAAAAGTAAACTTAACCCTAAATATAACCCTAACCCAAAACCTAACCCTAACCCAAACCCTAACAATAACCCTAACACTATTCATAACACTAACCCTAACCTTAACCATAACCCTAACCCTAACCCTATTCCTAACCCTAACCCTAAATCCTAACCCTAACCAATACCCTAAACAGAACCTTCACGCTAAAACCTAACCCTAACCCAAACCCTAACCCTAACCCTAAACCTAACCAAAAACCTAAACCTAACCCTAACCCTAACCCTAACCCAAACCCTAACCCTAACACTAACCCTAAACATAACACTAACGCAAATCCTAACCCTAACATTAACCCAAACCAAAACCCTAAACCTAACTCTAATCCTAATCCTAACCCTAAACAAAACCCTAACATTAAACCTAACTCTAACCCTAACCCAAAACCTAAACCTAACCATAATCCTAACCCTAACCCTAACCCTAACCCTAACTCAAACCCTAACCCTAACCCTAACCCAAAACCTAAACCAAATCCTAACCCTAACCCTAACCATAACCATAACCCTAACCCTAACCCTATCTCAAACACTAACCCTAACCCTAACCCAAACCCTAACCCTAAACCTAACCCTAACCCTTATCCTAACCCTAAACCTAACCCAAAAAATAACACTAACCCTAAACCAAACCCTAACCCAAACCCTAACCCTAACCCTAACCAAAACCCTAACCCTAACCCTATTTCTAAACCTAACCCTAACCCTTACCCAAACGCTAAACCTAAACCTAACCCTAATCTAATCCTAACCCTAACCCAAACCAAAAAACTAACCCTAACTCGAACCCTAACCCAAACTCTAATCCTAACCCTAACCCTAACCCAAACCCTAACTCTAACCCTATTTCTAATCCTAACCCTAAACCTAACCTTAACCCATACCCTAAAACAAACCCTAACCCTAAACTTAACGCTAACTCAAACTCTAACCCTAATTCGAACCCTAACCCTAACCCAAACACTAACCCAAACCCTAACAATAACCCTAACCCTAACCCTATTCCTAACAGTAACCCTAACCCTAACCCTAAACCTATTCCTAACCCTAACCCTAAACCCTAAACCTAACCAATACCCTAAACATAACCTTCACGCTAACCCTAACCCTAACCCAAACCCTAACCCTAACCCTAAACCTAACCAAAAACCTAAACCTAACCCTACCCCTAACCCTACCCCAAACCCTAACCCTAACCCTAACCCTAACTCTAACCCTAACCCAAACCATAACACTAACCCTAACCTTAACCCTAATGCTAAGCCTAAACCTAACTCAAACTCAAACCTAACCCTAAACCTAACCCTAACCCAAACCCTAACCCTAACACTAACCTAACCCTAACTCAAACCCTAACCATAACCCTAACCCTAACCCTCACCAAAACCCTAAGCCTAACACTAACCCTAACCCTAACACTAACCCAAATCCTAACCCAAACTCTAACCCAAACCAAAACCCTAACCCTAACTGTAACTCTAATCCTAAACATAACCCTAATCCTAACCCTAACCCTAACCCTAATCCTAACCCTAACCCTAACCCTAACACAAACCCAACCTCTAACACTAACGCTAACCCACACCCTAACCCTAACCCTAACCCTAACCCTAACTCAAACCCTTACCGTAACCCTAACCCTAACTCAAACCCTAACCCTAACCCTAACCCTAACCCAAACCCTAAACCAAATCCTAACCCTAACCCTAACCATAACCATAACCCTAACCCTAACCCTATCTCAAACACTAACCCTAACCCTAATCCAAACCATAACCCTAAACCTAACCCTAACCCTTATCCTAACCCAAAAAATAACAATAACCCTAAACCAAACCCTAACCCTAACCCTAACCCTAACCCTAACCCTAACCAAAACCCTAACCCTTACCCAAACCCTAAGCCTAAACCTAACCCTAACCCTAATCCTAACCCTAACCGTCACCCAAAAACTAACCCTAACTCGAACCCTAACCCTAACCCAAACACTAACCCAAACCCTAACAATAACCCTAACCCTAACCCTATTCCTAACACTAACCCTAACCCTAACCCTAAACCTATTCCTAACCCTAACCCTAAACGCTAAACCTAACCAATACCCTAAATATAACCTTCACGCTAAACCTAACCCTAACCCAAACCCTAACCCTAACCCTAAACCTAACCAAAAACCTAAACCTAACCCTAACCCTAACCCTAACCCAAACCCTAACCCTAACCCTAACCCTTACCCTAACCCTAACCCAAACCAGAACACTTACCCTAACCTTAACCCTAATGCTAAGCCTAAACCTAACTCAAACTCAAACCCTAACCTTAAACCTAACCCTAACACAAAGCCTAACCCTAACACTAACCTAACCCTAACCCAAACCCTAACCCTAACCCTAACCCTAACCCAAACCCTAACCCTAACACTAACCCTAACCCTAACACTAACCCAAATCCTAACCCTAACCCTAACCCAAACCAAAACCCTAACCCTAACTGTAACTCTAATCCTAAACCTAACCATAATCCTAACCCTAACCCTCACCCTAATCCTAACCCTAACCCTAACCCTAACACAAACCCAACCTCTAACACTAACCCTAACCTTAACCCAAACCCTAACCCTAACCCTAACCCTAACCCTAACACTAACCCTAACCCTAACTCAAACCCTAACCCTAACCCTAACCCTAACTCAAACCCTAACCCTAACCCTAACCCTAACCCAAACCCTAAACCAAATCCTAACCCTAACCCTAACCCTAACCATAACCCTAACCCTAACCCTATCTCAAACACTAACCCTAAACCTAACCCAAACCCTAACCCTAAACCCAACCCTAACCCTTATCCTAACCCTAAACCTAACCCAAAAAATAACACTAACCCTAAACCAAACCCTAACCCTAACCCTAACCCTAACCCTAACCCTAACCAAAACCCTAACCCTATCTCAAACACTAACCCTAATCCTAACCCAAACCCTAACCCTAACCCTAACCATAACCCAAATCCTAACCCTAACCCTAACCCAAACCAAAACCCTAACCCTAACTGTAACTCTAATCCTAAACCTAACCCTAATCCAAACCCTAACCCAAACCCTAACCCTAACCCTAACCTTAACCCTAATGCTAACCCTAATCCTAACTCAGACCCAACCCTAAACCTAACCCTAACCCTAACCCAAACCCTAACCCTAACCTTAACACTAACCCTAACTCAAACCCTAACCATAACCCTAATTCTAACACGAAACCAAAACCTAAAACTAAC
>JAJHUQ010000035.1:10187500-10192500 GCA_035773235.1 Eospalax fontanierii | reverse complement strand
CAAACCCTAACCGTAACCCTAACCCTAACTCAAACCCTAACCCTAACCCTAACCCTAACCCAAACCCTAAACCAAATCCTAACCCTAATCCTAACCATAACCATAACCCTAACCCTAACCCTATCTCAAACACTAACCCTAACCCTAATCAAAACCCTAACCCTAAACCTAACCCTAACCCTTATCCTAACCCAAAAAATAACACTAACCCTAAACCAAAGCCTAACCCTAACCCTAACCCTAACCCTAACCATAACCCTAACCAAAACCCTAACCCTTACCCAAACCCTAAACCTAAACCTAACCCTAACCCTAATCCTAACCCTAACCGTAACCCAAAAACTAACCCTAACTCGAACCCTAACCCAAACCCTAATCCTAACCCTAACCCTAACCCAAACACTAACCCTAACCCTATTCCTAACCCTAACCCTAAACCTAACCTTAACCCAAAACCTAACCCAAACCCTAACCCTAACCCTAACTCTAACTCAAACTCTAGCCCTAACTCCAACCCTAACCCTAACCCAAACACTAACCCAAACCCTAATAATAACCCTAACCCTAAACCTATTCTTAACACTAACCTTAACCCTAACCCTAACCCTATTCCTAACATTAACCCTACACCTAACCTTAACCCAAACCCTAACCCAAACCCTAACCCTAACCCTAAACCAAACCCTAACCCTTATCCTAACCCTAAACCTAACCCTAACCCTAACTAAAAAACAGTAACCCTAACCCTAAACCAATCCCTAACCCTAAACCTAACCCTAACCCTTATCCTAACCCTAAACCTAACCCAAAAAATAACACTAACCCTAAACCAAACGCTACCCCGAACCCTAACCCTAACCCTTACCCAAACGCTAAACCTAAACCTAACCCTAATCTAATCCTAACCCTAACCCTAACCCAAACCATAACCCTAACCCTATTCCTAATCCTAACCCTAAACCTAAACTTAACCCAAACCCTAAAACAAACCCTAACCCTAAACTTAACGCTAACTCAAACTCTAAAGCTAATTCGAACCCTAACCCTAACCCAAACACTAAACCAAACCCTAACAATAACCCTAACCCTAACCCTATACCTAACATTAAACCTAACCCTAACCCTAACCCTAAACCTATTCCTAACCCTAACCCTAAACCCTAAACCTAACCAATACCCTAAACATAAGCTTCACGCTAACCCTAACCCTAACCCAAACCCTAACCCTAACCCTAAACCTAACCAAAAACCTAAACCTAACCCTAACCCTAACCCTAAACCTAACCCTAACTCAAACCCTAACCCTAACCCTAACCCTAACCCAAACCCTAACCCTAAATCTAACCCTAACACTAACCCAAACCCTAACCCTAACCCTAACCCTAACCCAAACCCTAACACTAACACTAACACTAACCCTAACACTAACCCAAACCCTAACCCTAACCCTAAACCAAACCAAAACCCTAACCCTAACTCTAATCCTAACCGTTACCGTAACCCTATTCCTAACCCTAACCCTAACCCTAACCCTAACCCTAAATCTAACTTTAACCCAAACCCTAACCCTAACGCGAACCCTAAACCTAACCCTAACCCTATCCCTAACCTTAAACCTAACACAAACCCAAACCCTAAACTTAACTCTAATCGTAAATCTTACCCAAAAATAACCCTAACCCAAACACTAACCTTAACACTAAGCCTAACCCTAACACTATCAATAACCCTAACCCTAACCCTAATCATAACCGAAACCCAAAACCTAACACTAACCCTAACCTTAACCCTAATGCTAACCCTAATCCTAACTCAGACCCAACCCTAAACCTAACCCTAACCCTAACCCAGAACCTAACCCTAACCCTAACACTAACCCTAACTCAAACCCTAACCATAACCCTAATTCTAACCCGAAACCAAAACCTAAAACTAACCCTAACACAAAGTCTAACCCAAACCCCAACAATAAGCCTAACCCTAACCCTTTTCCTAACTCTTACCATAACCCTAACCCTAACCCTAACCCTAACCCTATTCCTAACCCTAACCCTAACCCTAACCCTAACCCTAACCTTAACCCAAACCCTAACCCTAAACTTAAACCTAACCCAAACCCTAATCAAACCCTAACTCTAACCCAAACCCTAACCCTAACACTAACCCTAACGGTAATCCTAAACCTAGCCTAACCCTAACCCAAAAAGTAAACTTAACCCTAAATATAACCCTAACCCAAAACCTAACCCTAACCCAAACCCTAACAATAACCCTAACACTATTCATAACACTAACCCTAACCTTAACCATAACCCTAACCCTAACCCTATTCCTAACCCTAACCCTAAATCCTAACCCTAACCAATACCCTAAACAGAACCTTCACGCTAAAACCTAACCCTAACCCAAACCCTAACCCTAACCCTAAACCTAACCAAAAACCTAAACCTAACCCTAACCCTAACCCTAACCCAAACCCTAACCCTAACACTAACCCTAAACATAACACTAACGCAAATCCTAACCCTAACATTAACCCAAACCAAAACCCTAAACCTAACTCTAATCCTAATCCTAACCCTAAACAAAACCCTAACATTAAACCTAACTCTAACCCTAACCCAAAACCTAAACCTAACCATAATCCTAACCCTAACCCTAACCCTAACCCTAACTCAAACCCTAACCCTAACCCTAACCCAAAACCTAAACCAAATCCTAACCCTAACCCTAACCATAACCATAACCCTAACCCTAACCCTATCTCAAACACTAACCCTAACCCTAACCCAAACCCTAACCCTAAACCTAACCCTAACCCTTATCCTAACCCTAAACCTAACCCAAAAAATAACACTAACCCTAAACCAAACCCTAACCCAAACCCTAACCCTAACCCTAACCAAAACCCTAACCCTAACCCTATTTCTAAACCTAACCCTAACCCTTACCCAAACGCTAAACCTAAACCTAACCCTAATCTAATCCTAACCCTAACCCAAACCAAAAAACTAACCCTAACTCGAACCCTAACCCAAACTCTAATCCTAACCCTAACCCTAACCCAAACCCTAACTCTAACCCTTTTTCTAATCCTAACCCTAAACCTAACCTTAACCCATACCCTAAAACAAACCCTAACCCTAAACTAAACTCTAACTCAAACTCTAACCCTAATTCGAACCCTAACCCTAACCCAAACACTAACCCAAACCCTAACAATAACCCTAACCCTAACCCTATTCCTAACAGTAACCCTAACCCTAACCCTAAACCTATTCCTAACCCTAACCCTAAACCCTAAACCTAACCAATACCCTAAACATAACCTTCACGCTAACCCTAACCCTAACCCAAACCCTAACCCTAACCCTAAACCTAACCAAAAACCTAAACCTAACCCTAACCCTAACCCTAACCCAAACCCTAACCCTAACCCTAACCCTAACTCTAACCCTAACCCAAACCATAACACTAACCCTAACCTTAACCCTAATGCTAAGCCTAAACCTAACTCAAACTCAAACCTAACCCTAAACCTAACCCTAACCCAAACCCTAACCCTAACACTAACCTAACCCTAACTCAAACCCTAACCATAACCCTAACCCTAACCCTCACCAAAACCCTAAGCCTAACACTAACCCTAACCCTAACACTAACCCAAATCCTAACCCAAACTCTAACCCAAACCAAAACCCTAACCCTAACTGTAACTCTAATCCTAAACATAACCCTAATCCTAACCCTAACCCTAACCCTAATCCTAACCCTAACCCTAACCCTAACACAAACCCAACCTCTAACACTAACCCTAACCCACACCCTAACCCTAACCCTAACCCTAACCCTAACTCAAACCCTTACCGTAACCCTAACCCTAACTCAAACCCTAACCCTAACCCTAACCCTAACCCAAACCCTAAACCAAATCCTAACCCTAACCCTAACCATAACCATAACCCTAACCCTAACCCTATCTCAAACACTAACCCTAACCCTAATCCAAACCATAACCCTAAACCTAACCCTTACCCTTATCCTAACCCAAAAAATAACAATAACCCTAAACCAAACCCTTACCCTAACCCTAACCCTAACCCTAACCCTAACCAAAACCCTAACCCTTACCCAAACCCTAAACCTAAACCTAACCCTAACCCTAATCCTAACCCTAACCGTAACCCAAAAACTAACCCTAACTCGAACCCTAACCCTAACCCAAACACTAACCCAAACCCTAACAATAACCCTAACCCTAACCCTATTCCTAACACTAACCCTAACCCTAACCCTAAACCTATTCCTAACCCTAACCCTAAACGCTAAACCTAACCAATACCCTAAATATAACCTTCACGCTAAACCTAACCCTAACCCAAACCCTAACCCTAACCCTAAACCTAACCAAAAACCTAAACCTAACCCTAACCCTACCCCTAACCCAAACACTAATCCTAACCCTAACCCTTACCCTAACCCTAACCCAAACCATAACACTTACCCTAACCTTAACCCTAATGCTAAGCCTAAACCTAACTCAAACTCAAACCCTAACCCTAAACCTAACCCTAACACAAAGCCTAACCCTAACACTAACCTAACCCTAACCCAAACCCTAACCCTAACCCTAACCCTAACCCAAACCCTAACCCTAACACTAACCCTAACCCTAACACTAACCCAAATCCTAACCCTAACCCTAACCCAAACCAAAACCCTAACCCTACCTGTAACTCTCATCCTAAACCTAACCATAATCCTAACCCTAACCCTCACCCTAATCCTAACCCTAACCCTAACCCTAACACAAACCCAACCTCTAACACTAACCCTAACCTTAACCCAAACCCTAACCCTAACCCTAACCCTAACCCTAACACTAACCCTAACCCTAACTCAAACCCTAACCCTAACCCTAACCCTAACTCAAACCCTAACCCTAACCCTAACCCTAACCCAAACCCTAAACCAAATCCTAACCCTAACCCTAACCCTAA
>JAJHUQ010000035.1:10177500-10182500 GCA_035773235.1 Eospalax fontanierii | reverse complement strand
CAAACCCTTACCCTAAACTTAACGCTAACTCAAACTCTAACCCTAATTCGTACCCTAACCCTAACCCAAACACTAACCCAAACCCTAACAATAACCCTAACCCTAACCCTATTCCTAACACTAACCCTAACCCTAACCCTAACCCTAAACCTATTCCTAACCCTAACCCTAAACCCTAAACCTAACCAATACCCTAAACATAACCTTCACGCTAACCCTAACCCTAACCCAAACCCTAACCCTAACCCTAAACCTAACCAAAATCCTAAACGTAACCCTAACCCTAACCCTAACCCAAACCCTAACCCTAACCCTAACCCTAACTCTAACCCTAACCCAAACCATAAAACTAACCCTAACCTTAACCCTAATGCTAAGCCTAAACCTAACTCAAACTCAAACCCTAACCCTAAACCTAACCCTAACCCAAACCCTAACCCTAACACTAACCTAACCCTAACTCAAACCCTAACCATAACCCTAACCCTAACCCTAACCCTAACCCTAACTCAAACCCTAACCGTAACCCTAACCCTAACTCAAACCCTAACCCTAACCCTAACCCTAACCCAAACCCTAAACCAAATCCTAACCCTAATCCTAACCATAACCATAACCCTAACCCTAACCCTATCTCAAACACTAACCCTAACCCTAATCAAAACCCTAACCCTAAACCTAACCCTAACCCTTATCCTAACCCAAAAAATAACACTAACCCTAAACCAAACCCTAACCCTAACCCTAACCCTAACCCTAACCATAACCCTAACCAAAACCCTAACCCTTACCCAAACCCTAAACCTAAACCTAACCCTAACCCTAATCCTAACCCTAACCGTAACCCAAAAACTAACCCTAACTCGAACCCTAACCCAAACCCTAATCCTAACCCTAACCCTAACCCAAACACTAACCCTAACCCTATTCCTAACCCTAACCCTAAACCTAACCTTAACCCAAAACCTAACACAAACCCTAACCCTAACCCTAACTCTAACTCAAACTCTAGCCCTAACTCGAACCCTAACCCTAACCCAAACACTAACCCAAACCCTAATAATAACCCTAACCCTAAACCTATTCTTAACACTAACCTTAACCCTAACCCTAACCCTATTCCTAACATTAACCCTACACCTAACCTTAACCCAAACCCTAACCCAAACCCTAACCCTAACCCTAAACCAAACCCTAACCCTTATCCTAACCCTAAACCTAACCCTAACCCTAACTAAAAAACAGTAACCCTAACCCTAAACCAATCCCTAACCCTAAACCTAACCCTAACCCTTATCCTAACCCTAAACCTAACCCAAAAAATAACACTAACCCTAAACCAAACGCTAACCCGAACCCTAACCCTAACCCTTACCCAAACGCTAAACCTAAACCTAACCCTAATCTAATCCTAACCCTAACCCTAACCCAAACCATAACCCTAACCCTATTCCTAATCCTAACCCTAAACCTAAACTTAACCCAAACCCTAAAACAAACCCTAACCCTAAACTTAACGCTAACTCAAACTCTAAAGCTAATTCGAACCCTAACCCTAACCCAAACACTAAACCAAACCCTAACAATAACCCTAACCCTAACCCTATACCTAACATTAAACCTAACCCTAACCCTAACCCTAAACCTATTCCTAACCCTAACCCTAAACCCTAAACCTAACCAATACCCTAAACATAAGCTTCACGCTAACCCTAACCCTAACCCAAACCCTAACCCTAACCCTAAACCTAACCAAAAACCTAAACCTAACCCTAACCCTAACCCTAAACCTAACCCTAACTCAAACCCTAACCCTAACCCTAACCCTAACCCAAACCCTAACCCTAAATCTAACCCTAACACTAACCCAAACCCTAACCCTAACCCTAACCCTAACCCAAACCCTAACACTAACACTAACACTAACCCTAACACTAACCCAAACCCTAACCCTAACCCTAAACCAAACCAAAACCCTAACCCTAACTCTAATCCTAACCGTTACCGTAACCCTATTCCTAACCCTAACCCTAACCCTAACCCTAACCCTAAATCTAACTTTAACCCAAACCCTAACCCTAACGCGAACCCTAAACCTAACCCTAACCCTATCCCTAACCTTAAACCTAACCCAAACCCAAACCCTAAACTTAACTCTAATCGTAAATCTTACCCAAAAATAACCCTAACCCAAACACTAACCTTAACACTAAGCCTAACCCTAACACTATCAATAACCCTAACCCTAACCCTAATCATAACCGAAACCCAAAACCTAACACTAACCCTAACCTTAACCCTAATGCTAACCCTAATCCTAACTCAGACCCAACCCTAAACCTAACCCTAACCCTAACCCAGAACCTAACCCTAACCCTAACACTAACCCTAACTCAAACCCTAACCATAACCCTAATTCTAACCCGAAACCAAAACCTAAAACTAACCCTAACACAAAGTCTAACCCAAACCCTAACAATAAGCCTAACCCTAACCCTTTTCCTAACTCTAACCGTAACCCTAACCCTAACCCTAACCCTAACCCTATTCCTAACCCTAACCCTAACCCTAACCCTAACCCTAACCTTAACCCAAACCCTAACCCTAAACTTAAACCTAACCCAAACCCTAATCAAACCCTAACTCTAACCCAAACCCTAACCCTAACACTAACCCTAACGGTAATCCTAAACCTAGCCTAACCCTAACCCAAAAAGTAAACTTAACCCTAAATATAACCCTAACCCAAAACCTAACCCTAACCCAAACCCTAACAATAACCCTAACACTATTCATAACACTAACCCTAACCTTAACCATAACCCTAACCCTAACCCTATTCCTAACCCTAACCCTAAATCCTAACCCTAACCAATACCCTAAACAGAACCTTCACGCTAAAACCTAACCCTAACCCAAACCCTAACCCTAACCCTAAACCTAACCAAAAACCTAAACCTAACCCTAACCCTAACCCTAACCCAAACCCTAACCCTAACACTAACCCTAAACATAACACTAACGCAAATCCTAACCCTAACATTAACCCAAACCAAAACCCTAAACCTAACTCTAATCCTAATCCTAACCCTAAACAAAACCCTAACATTAAACCTAACTCTAACCCTAACCCAAAACCTAAACCTAACCATAATCCTAACCCTAACCCTAACCCTAACCCTAACTCAAACCCTAACCCTAACCCTAACCCAAAACCTAAACCAAATCCTAACCCTAACCCTAACCATAACCATAACCCTAACCCTAACCCTATCTCAAACACTAACCCTAACCCTAACCCAAACCCTAACCCTAAACCTAACCCTAACCCTTATCCTAACCCTAAACCTAACCCAAAAAATAACACTAACCCTAAACCAAACCCTAACCCAAACCCTAACCCTAACCCTAACCAAAACCCTAACCCTAACCCTATTTCTAAACCTAACCCTAACCCTTACCCAAACGCTAAACCTAAACCTAACCCTAATCTAATCCTAACCCTAACCCTAACCCAAAAACTAACCCTAACTCGAACCCTAACCCAAACTCTAATCCTAACCCTAACCCTAACCCAAACCCTAACTCTAACCCTATTTCTAATCCTAACCCTAAACCTAACCTTAACCCATACCCTAAAACAAACCCTAACCCTAAACTTAACGCTAACTCAAACTCTAACCCTAATTCGAACCCTAACCCTAACCCAAACACTAACCCAAACCCTAACAATAACCCTAACCCTAACCCTATTCCTAACAGTAACCCTAACCCTAACCCTAAACCTATTCCTAACCCTAACCCTAAACCCTAAACCTAACCAATACCCTAAACATAACCTTCACGCTAACCCTAACCCTAACCCAAACCCTAACCCTAACCCTAAACCTAACCAAAAACCTAAACCTAACCCTAACCCTAACCCTAACCCAAACCCTAACCCTAACCCTAACCCTAACTCTAACCCTAACCCAAACCATAACACTAACCCTAACCTTAACCCTAATGCTAAGCCTAAACCTAACTCAAACTCAAACCTAACCCTAAACCTAACCCTAACCCAAACCCTAACCCTAACACTAACCTAACCCTAACTCAAACCCTAACCATAACCCTAACCCTACCCCTCACCTAAACCTTATGCCTAACAGTAACCCTAACCCTAACACTAACCCAAATCCTAACCCAAACTCTAACCCAAACCAAAACCCTAACCCTAACTGTAACTCTAATCCTAAACATAACCCTAATCCTAACCCTAACCCTAACACTAATCCTAACCCTAACCCTAACCCTAACACAAACCCAACCTCTAACACTAACCCTAACCCACACCCTAACCCTAACCCTAACCCTAACCCTAACTCAAACCCTTACCGTAACCCTAACCCTAACTCAAACCCTAACCCTAACCCTAACCCTAACCCAAACCCTAAACCAAATCCTAACCCTAACCCTAACCATAACCATAACCCTAACGCTAACCCTATCTCAAACACTAACCCTAACCCTAATCCAAACCATAACCCTAAACCTAACCCTACCCCTTATCCTAACCCAAAAAATAACAATAACCCTAAACCAAACCCTAACCCTAACCCTAACCCTAACCCTAACCCTAACCAAAACCCTAACCCTTACCCAAACCCTAAACCTAAACCTAACCCTAACCCTAATCCTAAACCTAACCCTAACCCAAAAACTAACCCTAACTCGAACCCTAACCCTAACCCAAACACTAACCCAAACCCTAACAATAACCCTAACCCTAAGCCTATTCCTAATACTAACCCTAACCCTAACCCTAAACCTATTCCTAACCCTAACCCTAAACGCTAAACCTAACCACTAACCTAAATATAACCTTCAAGCTTCACCTAACCCTAACCCAAACCCTAACCCTAACCCTAAACCTAACCAAAAACCTAAACCTAACCCTAACCCTAACCCTAACCCAAACCCTAACCCTAACCCTAACCCTAACCCTAACCCTAACCCAA
>JAJHUQ010000035.1:10152500-10170000 GCA_035773235.1 Eospalax fontanierii | reverse complement strand
ACTCTATCCCTAACACAAACCCAACCCCTAACCCTAACCCTAACCCTAACCCAAACCCTAAGCCTAAACCTAAACCTAACCCTAACTCAAACCCTAACCCTAACCCTAACCCAAACCCTAACCCTAACCCTAACCCGAACCCTAACCCTAACCCTAACCCAAACCATAACACTAACCCTAACCTTAACCCTAATGCTAAGCCTAAACCTAACTCAAACTCAAACCCTAACCCTAAACCTAACCCTAACCCAAACCCTAACCCTAACACTAACCTAACCTTAACTCAAACCCCAATCATAACCCTAACCCTAACCCTAACCCAAACCCTAACCCTAACACTAACCCTAACCCTAACACTAACCCAAATCCTAACCCTAACCTTAACCCAAACCAAAACCCTAACCCTAACTGTAACTCTAAACCTAACCCTAACCCTAATCCTAACCCTAACCCTAACCCTAACACAAACCCAACCTCTAACACTAACCCTAACCCTAACCCAAACCCTAACCCTAACCCTAACCCTAACCCTAACTCAAACCCTAACCCTAACCCTAACCCTAACTCAAACCCTAACCCTAAACCTAACCCAAAACCTAAACCAAATCCTAACCCTAACCCTAACCATAACCATAACCCTAACCCTAACCCTATCTCAAACACTAACCCTAACCCTAACCCAAACCCTAACCCTAAACCTAACCCTAACCCTTATCCTAACCCTAAACCTAACCCAAAAAATAACACTAACCCTAACCCTAACCCTAACCCTAACCCAAACGCTAACCCTAACCAAAACCTTAACCCTTACCCAAACGCTAAACCTAAACCTAACCATAATCTAATTCTAACCCTAACCCTAACCCAAAAACTAACCCTAACTCGAACCCTAACTCAAACTCTAATCCTAACCATAACCCTAACCCAAACCCTAACCCTAACCCTATTCCTAATCCTAAACCTAACCTTAAGCCATACCCTAAAACAAACCCTAACACTAAACTTAACGCTAACTCAAACTCTAACCCTAATTCGAACCCTAACCCTAACCCAAACATTAACCCAAATCCTAACAATAACCCTAACCCTAACCCTATTCCTAACACTAACCCTAACCCTAACCCTAAACCTATTTTTAACCCTAACCCTAAACGCTAAACCTAACCAATACCCTAAATATAACCTTCACGCTAAACCTAACCCTAACCCAAACCCTAACCCTAACCCTAAACCTAACCAAAAACCTAAACCTAACCCTAACCCTAACCCTAACCCAAACCCTAACCCTAACCCTAACCCTAACCCTAACCCTAACCCTAACCCAAACCATAACACTTACCCTAACCTTAACCCTAATGCTAAGCCTAAACCTAACTCAAACTCAAACCCTAACCCTAAACCTAACCCTAACACAAAGCCTAACCCTAACACTAACCTAACCCTAACCCAAACCCTAACCCTAACCCTAACCCTAACCCTAACACTAACCCAAATCCTAACCCTAACCCTAACCCAAACCAAAACCCTAACCCTAACTGTTGCTCTAAGCCTAAACCTTACCATAAGCCTAACCCTAACCCTCACCCTAATCCTAACCCTAACCCTAACCCTAACACAAACCCAAACTCTAACACTAACCCTAACCCTAACCCAAACCCTAACCCTAACCCTAACCCTAACCCTAACCCTAACTCAAACCCTAACCCTAACCCTAACCCTAACTCAAACCCTAACCCTAACCCTAACCCTAACCCAAACCCTAAACCAAATCCTAACCCTAACCCTAACCCTAACCATAACCCTAACCCTAACCCTATCTCAAACACTAACCCTAAACCTAACCCAAACCCTAACCCTAAACCCAAACCTAACCCTTATCCTAACCCTAAACCTAACCCAAAAAATAACACTAACCCTAAACCAAACCCTAACCCTAACCCTAACCCTAACCCTAACCCTAACCAAAACCCTAACCCTATCTCAAACCCTAACCCTAATCCAAACCCAAACCCTAACCCTAACCCTAACCATAACCCAAATCCTAACCCTAACCCTAACCCAAACCAAAACCCTAACCCTAACTGTAACTCTAATCCTAAACCTAACCCTAATCCTAACCCTAACCCTAACCCTAATCCTAACCCTAACCCTAACCCTAACACAAACCCAACCTCTAACACTAACCCTAACCCTAACCCAAACCCTAACCCTAACCCTAATCCTAACCCTAACCCTAACCCTAACACAAACCCAACCTCTAACACTAACCCTAACCCTAACCCAAACCCTAACCCTAATCCTAAACCTAACCCTAACCATAACCCTAACCCTAACCCTATCTGAAACACTAACCCTAACCATAACCCCAACCCTAACCCTAACTCAAACCCTAACCCTAACCCTAACCCAAACCTTAACCCTAACCCTAACCCTAACCCTTATCCTAACCCTAAACCTAACACAAAATATAACACTAACCCTAAACCAAACCCTAACCCTAACCCTAACCCTAACCCTAACCGAAACCCTAACCCTTACCCAAACCCTAAACCTAAATCTAACCCTAACCCTAATCCTAACCCTAACCCTAACCCAAAAACTAACCCTAACCCGAAACTTAACCCAAACCCGAATCCTAACCCTAAACCTAACCCAAACCCTAACCATAACCCTATTCCTAACCATAACCCTAAACCTAACCTTAACCCAAACCCTAACCCAAACCCTAACCCTAAACCCTAACCCAAAGCCTATCCCTAACCCTAACCCTAACACTAACTCAAACTCTAACCCTAACTCTAACCCTAACCCAAAACCTAAACCTAACCCTAATCCAAACCCTAACCCAAACCCTAACAATAACCCTAACCCTAACCCTATTCCTAACACTAAACCTAACCCTAACCCTAACCCTAACCCTATTCCTAACCTTAACATTAAACCCCAACCCTAACCAATAACCTAAACATAACCCTCACGCTAACACTAACCCAAACCCTAACCCTAACCCTATCCCTAACCCAAACACTAACCCTAACCCTAACCCTAACCCAAAAACAAACCCTAACTCGAACCCTAATCCAAACCCTAATCCTAACCCTAACCCTAACCCAAACCCTAACCCTAACCCTATTCCTAACATTAACCCTAAACCTAACCTTAACACAAACCCTAACCCAAACCCTAACCCTAACCCTAACCCTAACCCTAACCCTAACCCTAACCAAAACCCTAACCCTTACCCAAACCCTAAACCTAAACCTAACCCTAACGCTAATCCTAACCCTAACCCTAACCCAAAAACTAAACCTAACTCGAACCCTAACCCAAACCCTAATCCTAACCCTAACCCTAACCCATACACTAACCCTAACCCTATTCCTAACCCTAACCCTAAACCTAACCTTAACCCAAACCCTAACTCAAACCCTAACCCTAACCCTAACCCTAACCCTAACTCAAACTCTAACCCTAACTCGAACCCTAAACCTAACCCAAACACTAACCCAAACCCTAACAATAACCCTAACCCTAACCCTATTCCTAACACTAACCTTAACCCTAACCCTATTCCTAACACTAACCTTAACCCTAACCCTAACCCTAACCCAAACCCTATTCCTAACACTAACCCCAAAGCCTAACCCTAACCAATACCCTAAACATAACCTTCACGCTAACCCTAACCCTAACCCAAACCCTAACCTTAACCCTAAACCTAACCAAAAACCTAAACCTAACACAAACCCTAAACCTAACCCAAACCCAAACCCTAACACTAACCCTAACCCTAACAGTAACGCAAATCCTAAACGTAACATTAACCCAAACCAAAACTCTAAATCTAACTCTAATCCTAACCCTAACCCTAATCAAAACCCTAACATTAGACCTAACCCTATCCCTAACCCAAAACCTAAACCTAACCCTAATCCTAACCCTAACCCTAACCCTAACCCTAACCCTAATCCTAACCCTAACCCTAACCCAAAAACTAACGCTAACGATAACCCAAACCCTAAACCTAACCCTAAAACTAAACCTAACCCAAACCCTAACACTAACACTAACACTAACCCTAACACTAACCCAAACACTAACACTAACCCTAACTCTAATCCTAACCCTAACCCTAACCCTAACCCTAACCCTAACCCCAACCCCAACCCTAACCCTAACTCAAACCCTAACCCTAACCCTAACCCTAACCCTAACCCAAACCCTAACACTAACACTAACCCTAACACTAACCAAAATCCTAACCCTAACCCTAAACCGAACCAAAACCCTAACCCTAACTCTAATCCTAACCGTTACCGTAACCCTATTCCTAACCCTAACCCTAACCCTAACACTAACCCTAACCCTAAGCCTAACTTTAACCCAAACCCTAACCCTAACGCGAACCCTAAACCTAACCCTAACCCTATCCCTAACCTTAAACCTAACCCAAACCCAAACCCTAAACTTAACTCTAATCGTAAATCTTACCCAAAACATAACCCTAACCCAAACACTAACCTTAACACTAATCATAACCCTAACACTATCAATAACCCTAACCCTAACCCTAATCATAACCGAAACCCAAACCCTAACCCTAACCCTAACCTTAACCCTAATGCTAACCCTAATCCTAACTCAGACCCAACCCTAAACCTAACCCTAACCCTAACCCAAACCCTAACCCTAACCTTAACACTAACCCTAACTCAAACCCTAACCATAACCCTAATTCTAACACGAAATCAAAACCTAAAACTAACCCTAAAACAAAGTCTAACCCAAACCCTAAAAATAAGCCTAACCCTAACCCTTTTCCTAACTCTAACCGTAACCCTAACCCTAACCCTAACCCTAACCCTAACCCTAACCCTATTCCTAACCCTAACCCTAACCCTAACCTTAACCCAAACCCTAACCCTAAACTTAAACCTAACCCAAACCCTAATCAAACCCTAACTCTAACCTAAACCCTAACCCTGGCACTAACCCTAACGGTAATCCTAACCCTAGCCTAACCCTAACCCAAAAAGTAACCCTAACCCTAACCCTAACCCTAAACCAAAACCTAACCCTAACCCAAACCCTAACAATAACCCTAACACTATTCATAACACTAACCCTAACCTTAACCCTAAGCCTAACCCTAACCCTATTCCTAACCCTAACCCTAAACCCTAACCCTAACCAATACGCTAAACAGAACCTTCACGCTAACCGTAACCCTAACCCAAACCCTAACGCTAACCCTAAACCTAACCAAAAACCTAAACCTAACCCTAACCCTAACCCTAACCCTAACCCAAACCCTAACCCTAACACTAACCCTAAACATAACACTAACCCAAATCCTAACCCTAACATTAACCCAAACCAAAATCCTAAACCTAACTCTAATCCTAATCCTAACCCTAATGAAAACCCTAACATTAAACCTAACCCTAACCCTAACCCAAACCTAAACCTAACCATAATCCTAACCCTAACCCTAACCTTAATCCTAACCCTAACTCTATCCCTAAAACAAACCCAACCCTAACCCTAACCCTAACCCTAACCCAAACCCTAAGCCTAAACCTAAACCTAACCCTAACTCAAACCCTAACCCTAACCCTAACCCAAACCCTAACCCTAACCCTAACCCGAACCCTAACCCTAACCCTAACCCAAACCATAACACTAACCCTAACCTTAACCCTAATGCTAAGCCTAAACCTAACTCAAACTCAAACCCTAACCCTAAACCTAACCCTAACCCAAACCCTAACCCTAACACTAACCTAACCTTAACTCAAACCCCAATCATAACCCTAACCCTAACCCTAACCCAAACCCTTACCCTATCACTAACCCTAACCCTAACACTAACCCAAATCCTAACCCTAACCTTAACCCAAACCAAAACCCTAACCCTAACTGTAACTCTAAACCTAACCCTAACCCTAATCCTAACCCTAACCCTAACCCTAACACAAACCCAACCTCTAACACTAACCCTAACCCTAACCCAAAACCTAACCCTAACCCTAACCCTAACCCTAACTCAAACCCTAACCCTAACCCTAACCCTAACTCAAACCCTAACCCTAACCCTAACCCAAAACCTAAACCAAATCCTAACCCTAACCCTAACCATAACCATAACCCTAACCCTAACCCTATCTCAAACACTAACCCTAACCCTAACCCAAACCCTAACCCTAAACCTAACCCTAACCCTTATCCTAACCCTAAACCTAACCCAAAAAATAACAGTAGCCCTAAACCAAACCCTAACCCTAACCCTAACCCTAACCCTAACCCTAACCCTAACCCTAACCAAAACCTTAAACCTTACCCAAACGCTAAACCTAAACCTAACCCTAATCTAATTCTAACCCTAACCCTAACCCAAAAACTAACCCTAACTCGAACCCTAACTCAAACTCTAATCCTAACCATAACCCTAACCCAAACCCTAACCCTAACCCTATTCCTAATCCTAAACCTAACCTTAAGCCATACCCTAAAACAAACCCTAACACTAAACTTAACGCTAACTCAAACTCTAACCCTAATTCGAACCATAACCCTAACCCAAACACTAACCCAAACCCTAACAATCACCCTAACCCTAACCCTATTCCTAACACTAACCCTAACCCTAACCCTAAACCTATTCCTAACCCTAACCCTAAACGCTAAACCTAACCAATACCCTAAATATAACCTTCACGCTAAACCTAACCCTAACCCAAACCCTAACCCTAACCCTAAACCTAACCAAAAACCTAAACCTAACCCTAACCCTAACCCTAACCCAAACCCTAACCCTAACCCTAACCCTAACCCTAACCCAAACCATAACACTTACCCTAACCTTAACCCTAATGCTAAGCCTAAACCTAACTCAAACTCAAACCCTAACCCTAAACCTAACCCTAACACAAAGCCTAACCCTAACACTAACCTAACCCTAACCCTAACCCAAACCCTAACCCTAACCCTAACCCAAACCCTAACCCTAACACTAACCCTAACCCTAACAGTAACCCAAATCCTAACCCTAACCCTAACCCAAACCAAAACCCTAACCCTAACTGTAACTCTAATCCTAAACCTAACCATAATCCTAACCCTAACCCTCACCCTAATCCTAACCCTAACCCTAACCCTAACACAAACCCAATCTCTAACACTAACCCTACCCCTAACCCAAACCCTAACCCTAACCGTAACCCTAACCCTAACCCTAACCCTAACTCAAACCCTAACCCTAACCCTAACCCTAACTCAAACCCTAACCCTAACCCTAACCCTAACCCAAACCCTAAACCAAATCCTAACCCTAACCCTAACCCTAACCATAACCCTAACCCTAACCCTATCTCAAACACTAACCCTAAACCTAACACAAACCCTAACCCTAAACCCAACCCTAATCCTTATCCTAACCCTAAACCTAACCCAAAAAATAACACTAACCCTAAACCAAACCCTAACCCTAACCCTAACCCTAACCCTAACCCTAACCAAAACCCTAACCCTATCTCAAACCCTAACCCTAATCCTAACCCAAACCCTAACCCTAACCCTAACCATAACCCAAATCCTAACCCTAACCCTAACCCAAACCAAAACCCTAACCCTAACTGTAACTCTAATCCTAAACCTAACCCTAATCCTAACCCTAACCCTAACCCTAATCCTAAACCTAACCCTAACCCTAACACAAACCCAACCTCTAACACTAACCCTAACCCTAACCCAAACCCTAACCCTAATCCTAAACCTAACCCTAACCATAACCCTAACCCTAACCCTATCTGAAACACTAACCCTAACCCTAACCCCAACCCTAACCCTCACTCAAACCTTAACCCTACCCCTAACCCAAACCTTACCCCTACCCCTACCCTAACCCTTATCCTAACCCTAAACCTAACACAAAATATAACACTAACCCTAAACCAAACCCTAACCCTAACCCTAACCCTAACCCAAACCCTAACCCTTACGCAAACCCTAAACCTAAATCTAACCCTAACCCTAATCCTAACCCTAACCCTAACCCAAAAACTAACCCTAACCCGAAACTTAACCCAAACCCGAATCCTAACCATAAACCTAACCCAAAACCTAACCATAACCCATTTCCTAACCATAACCCTAAACCTAACCTTAACCCAAACCCTAACCCAAACCCTAACCCTAAACCCTAACCCAAACCCTATCCCTAACCCTAACCCTAACACTAACACAAACTCTAACCCTAACTCTAACCCTAACCCAAAACCTAAACCTAACCCTAATCCAAACCCTAACCCAAACCCTAACAATAACCCTAACCCTAACCCTATTCCTAACACTAAACCTAACCCTAACCCTAACCCTAACCCTATTCCTAATCTTAACATTAAACCCCAACCCTAACCAATAACCTAAACATAACCCTCACGCTAACACTAACCCAAACCCTAACCCTAACCCTAACCCTAACCCAAACACTAACCCTAACCCTAACCCTAACCCAAAAACAAACCCTAACTCGAACCCTAACCCAAACCCTAATCCTAACCCTAACCCTAACCCAAACCCTAACCCTAACCCTATTCCTAACATTAACCCTAAACCTAACCTTAACACAAACCCTAACCCAAACCCTAACCCTAACCCTAAACCTAACCATAACACTTATCCTAACCCTAAACCTAACCCTAACCCTAACTAAAAAACACTAACCCTGACTCTAAACCAAACCCTAACCCTAAACGTAACCCTAACCCTTATCCTAACACTAAACCTAACCCAAAAAATAACACTAACCCTAAACCAAACGTTAACCCTAACCCTAACACTAACACTTACCCAAACGCTAAACCTAAACCTAACCCTAACCTAATCCTAAAACTAACCCTAACCCAAAAACTAACCCTAACTCGAACCCTAACCCAAACTCTAATCCTAACCCTAACCCTAACCCAAATCCTAACCCTAACCCTATTCCTAATCCTAACCCTGAACCTAACCTTAACAAATACCCTAAAACAAACCCTAACCCTAAACTTAACGCTAACTCAAAATCTAACACTCATTCGAACCCTAACCCTAACCCAAACACTAACCCAAACCCTAACAATAACCCTAACCCTAACCCTATTCCTAACACTAACCCTAATCCTAACCCTAACACTAAACCTATTCCTAAACCTAACCCTAAACCCTAAACCTAACCAATACCCTAAACATAACCTTCATGCTAACCCTAACCCTAACCCAAACCCTAACCATAACCCTAAACCTAACCAAAAACATAAACCTAACCCTAACCCTAACCCTAACCAAAACCCTAACCCTAACCCTAACCCTTACCCTAACCCTAAACCTAACCCAAACCATAACACTAACCCTAACCTTAACCCTAATGCTAAGCCTAAACCTAAGTGAAACTCAAACCCTAACCCTAAACCTAACCCTAACCCAAACCCTAACCCTAACACTAACCTAACCTTAACTCAAACCCTAACCATAACCCTAACCCTAACCCTAACCCAAACCCTAACCCTAACACTAACCCTAACCCTAACACTAACCCAAATCCTAACCCTAACCTTAACCCAAACCAAAACCCTAACCCTACCTGTAACTCTAATCCTAACCCTAACACTAATCCTAACCCTAACCCTAACCCTAACACAAACCCAACCTCTAACACAAACCCTAACCCTAACCTAAACCCTAACACTAACCCTAACCCTAACCCCAACTCAAACCCTAACCCTAACCCTAACCCTAACTCAAACCCTAACCCTAACCCTAACCCAAAACCTAAACCAAATCCTAACCCTAACCCTAACCATAACCATAACCCTAACCCTAACCCTATCTCAAACACTAACCCTAACCCTAACCCAAACCCTAACCCTAAACCTAACCCTAACCCTTATCCTAACCCTAAACCTAACCCAAAAAATAACACTAACCCTAAACCAATCCCTAACCCTAACCCTAACCCTAACCAAAACCCTAACTTTTACCCAAACGCTAACCCTAAACCTAACCCTAATCTAATTCTAACCCTAACCCTAACCCAAAAACTAACCCTAACTCGAACCCTAACCCAAACTCTAATCCTTACCCTAACCCTAACCCAAACCCTAACCCTAACCCTATTCCTAATCCTAACCCTAAACCTAACCTTAACCCATACCCTAAAACAAACCCTAACCTTAAACTTAACGCTAACTCAAACTCTAACCCTAATTCGATCCCTAACCCTACTCCAAACAATAACACTAACCCTAACCTTAACCCTAATGCTAAGCCTAAACCTAACTCAAACTCAAACCTTAACGCTAAACCTAACCCTAACCCAAACCCTAACCCTAACACTAACCTAACCTTAACTCAAACCCCAATCATAACCCTAACCCTAACCCTAACCCAAACCCTAACCCTAACACTAACCCTAACCCTAACACTAACCCAAATCCTAACCCTAACCTTAACCCAAACCAAAACCCTAACCCTAACTGTAACTCTAAACCTAACCCTAACCCTAATCCTAACCCTAACCCTAACCCTAACACAAACCCAACCTCTAACACTAACCCTAACCCTAACCCAAACCCTAACCCTAACCCTAACCCTAACCCTAACTCAAACCCTAACCCTAACCCTAACCCTAACTCAAACCCTAACCCTAACCCTAACCCAAAACCTAAACCAAATCCTAACCCTAACCCTAACCATAACCATAACCCTAACCCTAACCCTATCTCAAACACTAACCCTAACCCTAACCCAAACCCTAACCCTAAACCTAACCCTAACCCTTATCCTAACCCTAAACCTAACCCAAAAAATAACACTAACCCTAAACCAAACCCTAACCCTAACCCTAACCCTAACCCTAACCCTAACCCTAACCCTAACCAAAACCTTAACACTTACCCAAACGCTAAACCTAAACCTAACCCTAATCTAATTCTAACCCTAACCCTAACCCAAAAACTAACCCTAACTCGAACCCTAACTCAAACTCTAATCCTAACCAAAACCCTAACCCAAACCCTAACCCTAACCCTATTCCTAATCCTAAACCTAACCTTAAGCCATACCCTAAAACAAACCCTAACACTAAACTTAACACTAACTCAAACTCTAACCCTAATTCGAACCCTAACCCTAACCCAAACACTAACCCAAACCCTAATAATAACCCTAACCCTAACCCTATTCCTAACACTAACCCTAACCCTAACCCTAAACCTATTCCTAACCCTAACCCTAAACGCTAAACCTAACCAATACCCTAAATATAACCTTCACGCTAAACCTAACCCTAACCCAAACCCTAACCCTAACCCTAAACCTAACCAAAAACCCAAACCTAACCCTAACCCTAACCCTAACCCAAACCCTAACCCTAACCCTAACCCTAACCCTAACCCTAACCCAAACCATAACACTTACCCTAACCTTAACCCTAATGCTAAGCCTAAACCTAACTCAAACTCAAACCCTAACCCTAAACCTAACCCTAACACAAAGCCTAACCCTAACACTAACCTAACCCTAACCCAAACCCTAACCCTAACCCTAACCCTAACCCAAACCCTAACCCTAACACTAACCCTAACCCTAACACTAACCCAAATCCTAACCCTAACCCTAACCCAAACCAAAACCCTAACCCTAACTGTAACTCTAATCCTAAACCTAACCATAATCCTAACCCTAACCCTCACCCTAATCCTAACCCTAACCCTAACCCTAACACAAACCCAACCTCTAACACTAACCCTAACCCTAACCCAAACCCTAACCCTAACCCTAACCCTAACCCTAACCCTAACCCTAACCCTAACTCAAACCCTAACCCTAACCCTAACCCTAACTCAAACCCTAACCCTAACCCTAACCCTAACCCAAACCCTAAACCAAAACCTAACCCTAACCCTAACCCTAACCATAACTCTAACCCTAACCCTATCTCAAACACTAACCCTAAACCTAACCCAAACCCTAACCCTAAACCCAACCCTAACCCTAAATCAAACCCTAACCCTAACCCTAACCCAAACCTTAACCCTAACCCTAACCCTAACCCTTATCCTAACCCTAAACCTAACACAAAATATAACACTAACCCTAAACCAAACCCTAACCCTAACCCTAACCATAACCCTAACCAAACCCTAACCCTTACCCAAACCCCAAACCTAAAACTAACCCTAAACCTAATCCTAACCCTAACCCTAACCCAAAAACTAACCCTAACCCGAAACTTAACCCAAACCCGAATCCTAACCCTAAACCTAACCCAAACCCTAACCATAACCCTATTCCTAACCATAACCCTAAACCTAACCTTAACCCAAACCCTAACCCAAACCCTAACCCTAAACCCTAACCCAAACCCTATCCCTAACCCTAACCCTAACACTAACACAAACTCTAACCCTAACTCTAACCCTAACCCAAAACCTAAACCTAACCCTAATCCAAACCCTAACCCAAACCCTAACAATAACCCTAACCCTAACCCTATTCCTAACACTAAACCTAACCCTAACCCTAACCCTAACCCTATTCCTAACCTTAACATTAAACCCCAACCCTAACCAATAACCTAAACATAACCCTCACGCTAACACTAACCCAAACCCTAACCCTAACCCTAACCCTAACCGAAAGACTAACCCTAACCCTAACCCTAACCCAAAAACAAACCCTAACTCGAACCCTAACCCAAACCCTAATCCTAACCCTATCCCTAACCCAAACCCTAACCCTAACCCTATTCCTAACATTAACCCTAAACCTAACCTTAACACAAACCCTAACCCAAACCCTAACCCAAACCCTAAACCTAACCAAAACACTTATCCTAACCCTAAACCTAACCCTAACCCAAACTAAAAAACACTAACCCTGACACGAAACCAAACCCTAACCCTAAACGTAACCCTAACCCTTATCCTAACCCTAAACCTAACCCAAAAAATAACACTAACCCTAAACCAAACGTTAACCCTAACCCTAACACTAACACTTACCCAAACGCTAAACCTAAACCTAACCCTAATCTAATCCTAAACCTAACCCTAACCCAAAAACTAACCCTAACTCGAACCCTAACCCAAACTCTAATCCTAACCCTAACCCTAACCCAAATCCTAACCCTAACCCTATTCCTAATCCTAACCCTGAACCTAACCTTAACAAATACCCTAAAACAATCCCTAACCTTAAACTTAACGCTAACTCAAAAGCTAACCCTCATTCGAACCCTAACGCTAACCCATGCACTAACCCAAACCCTAACAATGACCCTAACCCTAACCCTCTTCCTAACACTAACCCTAATCCTAACCCTAACACTAAACCTATTCCTAACCCTAACCCTAAACCCTAAACCTAACCAATACCCTAAACATAACCTTCATGCTAACCCTAACCCTAACCCAAACCCTAACCATAACCCTAAACCCAACCAAAAACAAAAAACTAAACCAAACCCTAACCCTAACCAAAACCCTAACCCTAACCCTAACCCTAACCCTAACCATAAACCTAACCCAAACCATAACACTAACCCTAACCTTAACCCTAATGCTAAGCCTAAACCTAACTGAAACTCAAACCCTAACCCTAAACCTAACCCTAACCCAAACCCTAACCCTAACACTAACCTAACCTTAACTCAAAGCCTAACCATAACCCTAACCCTAACCCTAACCCAAACCCTAACCCTAACACTAACCCTAACCCTAACACTAACCCAATTCCTAACCCTAACCTTAACCCAAACCAAAACCCTAACCCTACCTGTAATTCTAATCCTAACCCTAACACTAATCCTAACCCTAACCCTAACCCTAACACAAACCCAACCTCTAACACTAACCCTAACCCTAACCTAAACCCTAACACTAACCCTAACCCTAACCCTAACTCAAACCCTAACCCTAACCCTAACCCTAACTCAAACCCTAACCCTAACCCTAACCCAAAACCTAAACCAAATCCTAACCCTAAACCTAACCATAACCATAACCCTAACCCTAACCCTATCTCAAACACTAACCCTAACCCTAACCCAAACCCTAACCCTAAACCTAACCCTAACCCTTATCCTAACCCTAAACCTAACCCAAAAAATAACACTAACCCTAAACCAATCCCTAACCCTAACCCTAACCCTAACCAAAACCCTAATCCTTACCCAAACGCTAACCCTAAACCTAACCCTAATCTAATTCTAACCCTAACCCTAACCCAAAAACTAACCCTAACTCGAACCCTAACCCAAACTCTAATCCTAACCCTAACCCTAACCCAAACCCTAACCCTAACCCTATTCCTAATCCTAACCCTAAACCTAACCTTAACCCATACCCTAAAACAAACCCTAACCCTAAACTTAACGCTAACTCAAACTCTAACCCTAATTCGAACCCTAACCCTAACCCAAACACTAACCCAAACCCTAACAATAACCCTAACCCTAACCCTATTCCTAACACTAACCCTAACCCTAACCCTAACCCAAAACCTATTCCTAACCCTAACCCTAAACCCTAAACCTAACCAATACCCTAAACATAACCTTCACGCTAACCCTAACCCTAACCCAAACCATAACCCTAACCCTAAACCTAACCAAAAACCTAAACCTAACCCTAACCCTAACCCTAACCCAAACCCTAACCGTAACCCTAACCCTAACTCTAACCCTAACCCAAACCATAACACTAACCCTAACCTTAACCCTAATGCTAAGCCTAAACCTAACTCAAACTCAAACCCTAACCCTAAACCTAACCCTAACCCAAACCCTAACCCTAACACTAACCTAACCCTAACTCAAACCCTAACCATAACCCTAACCCTAACCCTAACCATAAGCCTAACACTAACCCTAACCCTAACACTAACCCAAATCCTAACCCAAACTCTAACCCAAACCAAAACCCTAACCCTAACTGTAACTCTAATCCTAAACATAACCCTAATCCTAACCCTAACCCTAACCCTAATCCTAACCCTAACCCTAACCCTAATCCTAACCCTAACCCTAACCCTAACACAAACACAACCTCTAACACTAACCCTAACCCTAACCCAAACCCTAACCCTAACCCTAACCCTAACTCAAACCCTAACCGTAACCCTAACCCTAACTCAAACCCTAACCCTAACCCTAACCCTAACCCAAACCCTAAACCAAATCCTAAACCTAACCCTAACCATAACCATAACCCTAACCCTAACCCTATCTCAAACACTAACCCTAACCCTAATCCAAACCATAACCCTAAACCTAACCCTAACCCTTATCCTAACCCAAAAAATAACACTAACCCTAAACCAAACCCTAACCCTAACCCTAACCCTAACCCTAACCCTAACCCTAACCCTAACCAAAACCCTAACCCTTACCCAAACCCTAAACCTAAACCTAACCCTAACCCTAATCCTAACCCTAACCGTAACCCAAAAACTAACCCTAACTCGAACCCTAACCCAAACCCTAATCCTAACCCTAACCCTAACCCAAACCCTAACCCTAACCCTATTCCTAACCCTAACCCTAAACCTAACCTTAACCCAAACCCTAACCCAAACCCTAACCCTAACCCTAACTCTAACTCAAACTCTAGCCCTAACTCGAACCCTAACCCTAACCCAAACACTAACCCAAACCCTAACAATAACCCTAACCCTAAACCTATTCTTAACACTAACCTTAACCCTAACCCTAACCCTATTCCTAACACTAACCCCAAACCCTAACCCTAACAAATACCCTAAACATAACCTTCACGCTAAACCTAACCCTAACCCAAACCCTAACCTTAACCCTAAACCTAACCAAAAACCTAAACCTAAACCTAACCCTAACCCTAAACCAAACCCAAACCCTAAAACTAACCCTAACCCTAACACTAACCCTAACCCTAACCCTAACCCTAACCCTTATCCTAACCCTAAACCTAACACAAAAAATAACACTAAACCTAAACCAAACCCTAACCCTAACCCTAACCCTAACCCTAACCCTAACCAAAACCCTAACCCTTACCCAAACCCTAAACCTAAACCTAACCCTAACCCTAACCCTAATCCTAACCCTAACCCTAACCCAAAAACTAAACCTAACTCGAACCCTAACCCAAACCCTAATCTTAACCCTAACCCTAACCCATACACTAATCCTAACCCTATTCCTAACCCTAACCCTAAACCTAACCTTAACCCAAACCCTAACCCAAACCCTAACCCTAACCCTAACCCTAACCCTAACTCAAACTCTAACCCTAACTCGAACCCTAAACCTAACCCAAACACTAACCCAAACCCTAACAATAACCCTAACCCTAACCCTATTCCTAACACTAACCTTAACCCTAACCCTAAGCCTAACCCTAACCCTATTCCTAAAACTAACCCCAAACCCTAACCCTAACCAATACCCTAAACATAACCTTCACGCTAACCCTAACCCTAACCCAAACCCTAACCTTAACCCTAAACCTAACCAAAAACCTAAACCTAACCCTAACAATAACCCTAACCCAAACCCAAACCCTAACACTAACACTAACCCTAACACTAACCCAAATCCTAACCCTAACATTAACCCAAAGCAAAACCCTAAATCTAACTCTAATCCTAACCCTAACCCTAATCAAAACCCTAACATTAAACCTAACCCTATCCCTAACCCAAAACCTAAACCTAACCCTAATCCTAACCCTAACCCTAACCCTAACCCTAACCCTAACCCTAATCCTAACCCTAACCCTAACCCAAAAACTAACCCTAACGATAGCCCAAAACCTAACCCTAACCCTAAACCTAACTCTAACCCAAACCGTAACACTAACACTAACACTAACACTAACACTAACCCTAACACTAACCCAAACCCTAACACTAAACCTAACTCTAATCCTAACCCTAACCCTAACCCTAACACTAACCCTAACCCTAACCCTAACCCCAACCCTAACCCTAACTCAAACCCTAACCCTAACCCTAACCCTAACCCTAACCCAAACCCTAAACCAAATCCTAACCCTAACCCTAACCCTAATCATAACCCTAACCCAAATCCTAACCGTTACCCAAACCCTAAACCTAAATCTAACCCTAACCCTAATCCTAACCCTAACCCTAACACAAAAACTAACCCTAACCCGAAACATAACCCAAACCCTAATCCTAAACCTAACCCTAACCCAAACCCTAACCATAACCCTATTCCTAACCATAACCCTAAACCTAACCTTAACACAAACCCTAACCCAAACCCCAAGTCTAAACCCTAACCCAAACCCTATCACTAACCCTAACCCTAACCCTAACTCAAACTCTAACCCTAACTCTAACCCAAACCCAAATCCTAAACCTAACCCTATACTTAACAATAACCCAAACCCTAACAATAACCCTAACCCTAACCCTATTCCTAACACTAACCCTAACCCTAACCCTAACCCTAACCCTA
>JAJHUQ010000035.1:10137500-10147500 GCA_035773235.1 Eospalax fontanierii | reverse complement strand
AACCCTAAGCCTAATCCTAACCTTAACCCTAACCCAAAAACTAACCCTAACAATAACCCAAACCCTAACCCTAACCCTAACCCTAACCCTAAACCTAACCAAAACCCTAACCTTTACCCAAACCCTAAACCTAACCCTAACCCCAACCCTAATCCTAACCCTAACCCTAACCCAAAAACTAACCCTAACGCGAACCCTAAACCAAACCTTAATCCTAACCCTAACCCTAACCCAAACACTAATCCTAACCCTATTCCTAACCCTAACCCTAAACCTAACCTTAACCCAAACCCTAACCCAAACCCTAACCCAAACCCTAACCCTAACTCAAACTCTAACCCTAACTCGAACCTTAAACCTAACTCGAACCTTAAACCAAACCCAAACACTATCCCAAACCCTAACAATAACCCTAACCCTAACCCTATTCCTAACACTAACCTTAACCCTAACACTAACCCTAACCCTAACCATATTCCTAACACTAACCCCAAATCCTAACCCTAACCAATAGCCTAAACATAACTTTCACGCTAACCCTAACCCTAACCCAAACCCTAACCTTAACCCTAAACCTAACCAAAAACCTAAACCTAACCCTAACCCTAACCCAAACCCAAACCCTAACACTAACCCTAACCCTAACACTAACCCAAATCCTAACCCTAACATTAACCCAAACCAAAACCCTAAATCTAACTCTAATCCTAACCCTAACCCTAATCAAAACCCTAATATTAAACCTAACCCTATCCCTAACCCAAAACCTAACCCTAACCCTAACCCTAACCCTAACCCTAACCCTAACCCTAACCCTAATCCTAACCCTAACCCTAACCCAAAAACTAACCCTAACGATAACCCAAACCCTAACCCTAACCCTAACCCTAACCCTAACCCAAACCCTAACACTAACACTAACACTAACCCTAACACTAACCCAAACCCTAACACTAACCCTAACTCTAATCATAACCCTAACCCTAACCCTAACCCTAACTCAAACCCTAACCCTAACCCTAACCCAAACCCTACCCCTAACCCTAACCCTAACCCTTATCCTAAACCTAAACCTAACCCAAAATATAACACTAACCCTAAAACAAACCCTAACCCTAACCGTAACCCTAACCCTAACCCAAATCCTAACCCTTACCCAAACCCTAAATCCTAAACCTAAATCTAACCCTAACCCTAATCCTAACCCTAACCCTAAACCAAAAACTAACCCTAACCCGAAACTTAACCCAAACCCTAATCCTAAACCTAACCCTAACCCAAAGCCTAACCATAAACCTATTCCTAACCATAACCCTAAACCTAACCGTAACCCAAACCTTAACCCAAACCCTAACACTAAACCCTAACCCAAACCCTATCACTAACCCTAACCCTAACCCTAACTCAAACTCTAACCCTAACTCTAACCCTAACCCAAAATCTAAACCTAACCCTAATCCAAACCCTAACCCTAACCCTAACAATAACCCTAACCCTAACCCTAACCCTAACCCTAACCCTAACCCTAATCCAAACCCTAACCCAAACCCTATCAATAACCCTAAACCTAAACCTATTCAAAACCCTAACATTAAACCCTAACACTAACCAATAACCTAAACATAACCCTCACGCTAACCCTAACCCAAACCTGAACCCTAAACATAACCCTAACCCTAACCCTAACTCAAACCCTAACCCTAACCCTAACCCAAACCCTACCCCTAAACCTAACCCTAACCCTTATCCTAACCCTAAACCTAACACAAAATATAACACTAACCCTAAAACAAACCCTAACCCTAACACTAACCCTAACCCTAACCCTATTCCTAACGATAACATTAAACCCTAACCCTAACCAATAACCTAAACATAACCCTCACGCTAACCCTAACCCAAACCCTAATCCTAAACCTAACCCTAACCCAAACCCTAACCCTAACCCTAACCCTAACCCAAAAACTAACCCTAACTCGAACCCTAACCCAAACCCTAATCCTAACCCTAACCCTAACCCAAACCCTAACCCTAACCCTATTCCTAACATTAACCCTAAA
The DNA here is from genome assembly GCA_035773235.1 of Eospalax fontanierii. Classification (NCBI taxonomy): domain Eukaryota; kingdom Metazoa; phylum Chordata; class Mammalia; order Rodentia; family Spalacidae; genus Eospalax; species Eospalax fontanierii. Next base: position 10,145,440 of record JAJHUQ010000035.1, on the reverse strand, counting down.
TCTAACCTTAACCCAAACCCTAACCTAAACCCTAACCCTAACCCTAAACCTAACCCTAACACTTATCCTAACCCTAAACCTAATCCTAACCCTAACTAAAAAACACTAAGCCTAACCCTAAACCAAACCCTAACCCTAAACTTAACACTAACTCAAACTCTAACCCTAATTCGAACCCTAACCCTAACCCAAACACTAACCCAAACCCTAACAATAACCCTAACCCTAACCCTATTCCTAACACTAACCCTAACCCTAACCCTAACCCTAAACCTATTCCTAACCCTAACCCTAAACCCTAAACCTAACCAATACCCTAAACATAACATTCACGCTAACCCTAACCCTAACCCAAACCCTAACCCTAACCCTAAACCTAACCAAAAACCTAAACCTAACCCTAACCCTAACCCTAACCCTAACACTAACCCTAACCCTAACACTAATCCAAATCCTAACTCTAACATTAACCCAAACCAAAACCCTAAACCTTACTCTAATCCTAACCCTAACCCTAATCAAAACCCTAACATTAAACCTAACCCTAACCCTAACCCAAAACCTAAACCTAACCCTAGTCCTAACCCTAACCCTAACCCTAATCCTAACCCTAACTCTAACCCAAACACAAACCCAACCCCTAAACCTAACCCTAACCCTAACCCAAACCCTAACCCTAAACCTAACCCTTACTCAAACCCTAACCCTAACCCTAACCCTAACCCAAACCCTAACCCTAAATCTAACCCTAACCCTAATCCTAACATTAACCCTAACCCAAAAACTAACCCTAACAATAACCCAAACCCTAACCCTAACCCTAACCCTAACCCTAACCCAAACCCTAACAGTAACACTAACACTAACCCTAACACTAACCCAAACCCTAACCCTAACCCTAACCCTAAACCAAACCAAAACCCTAACCCTAACTCTAATCCTAACCGTTACCGTAACCCTATTCCTAACCCTAACCCTAACCCTAACCCTAACCCTAACCCTAAACCTAACTTTAACCCAAAACCTAACCCTAACGCGAACCCTAAACCTAACCCTAACCCTATCCCTAACCTTAAACCTAACCCAAACCCAAACCCTAAACTTAACTCGAATCGTAAATCTTACCCAAAACCTAACCCTTACCCAAACACTAACCTTAACACTAAGCCTAACCCTAACACTATCACTAACCCTAACCCTAACCCTAATCATAACCGAAACCCAAACCCTAACCCTAACCCTAACCTTAACCCTAATGCTAACCCTAATCCTAACTCAGACCCAACCCTAAACCTAACCCTAACCCTAACCCAAAACTAACCCTAACCCTAACACTAACCCTAACTCAAACCCTAACCATAACCCTAATTCTAACCCGAAACCAAAACCTAAAACTAACCCTAACACAAAGTCTAACCCAAACCCTAACAATAAGCCTAACCCTAACCCTTTTCCTAACTCTAACCGTAACCCTAACCCTAACCCTAACCCTAACCCTATTCCTAACCCTAACCCTAACCCTAACCCTAACCTTAACCCAAACCCTAACCCTAAACTTAAACCTAACCCAAACCCTAATCAAACCCTAACTCTAACCCAAACCCTAACCCTAACACTAACCCTAACGGTAATCCTAAACCTAGCCTAACCCTAACCGAAAAACTAAACCTAACCCTAAACCTAACCCTAACCCAAAACCTAACCCTAACCCAAACCCTAACAATAACCCTAACACTATTCATAACACTAACCCTAAACCCTAACCCTAACCAATACCCTAAACAGAACCTTCACGCTAACCCTAACCCTAACCCAAACCCTAACCCTAACCCTAAACCTAACCAAAAACCTAAACCTAACCCTAACCCTAACCCTAACCCAAACCCTAACCCTAACACTAACCCTAAACATAACACTAACCCAAATCCTAACCCTAACATTAACCCAAACCAAAACCCTAAACCTAACTCTAATCCTAATCCTAACCCTAATCAAAACCCTAACATTAAACCTAACCCTAACCCTAACCCAAAACCTAAACCTAACCATAATCCTAACCCTAAACCTAACACTAACCCTAACTCAAACCCTAACCCTAACCCTAACCCAAAACCTAAACCAAATCCTAACCTTAACCCTAACCATAACCATAACCCTAACCCTAACCCTATCTCAAACACTAACCCAAACCCTATCCCTAAACCTAACCCTAACCCTTATCCTAACCCTAAACCTAACCCAAAAAATAACACTAACCCTAAACCAAACCCTAACCCTAACCCTAACCCTAACCTAACCCTAACCCTAACCAAAACCCTAACCCTTACCCAAACGCTAAACCTAAACCTAACCCTAATCTAATCCTAACCCTAACCCTAACCCAAAAACTAACCCTAACTCGAACCCTAACCCAAACTCTAATCCTAACCCTAACCCTAACCCAAACCCTAACCCTAACCCTATTCCTAATCCTAACCCTAAACCTAACCTTAACCCATACCCTAAAACAAACCCTAACCCTAAACTTAACGCTAACTCAAACTCTAACCCTAATTCGAACCCTAACCCTAACCCAAACACTAACCCAAACCCTAACAATAACCCTAACCCTAACCCTATTCCTAACACTAACCCTAACCCTAACCCTAACCCTAAACCTATTCCTAACCCTAACTCTAAACCCTAAACCTAACCAATACCCTAAACATAACCTTCACGCTAACCCTAACCCTAACCCAAACCCTAACCCTAACCCTAAACCTAACCAAAATCCTAAACGTAACCCTAACCCTAACCCTAACCCAAACCCTAACCCTAACCCTAACCCTAACTCTAACCCTAACCCAAACCATAAAACTAACCCTAACCTTAACCCTAATGCTAAGCCTAAACCTAACTCAAACTCAAACCCTAACCCTAAACCTAACCCTAACCCAAACCCTAACCCTAACACTAACCTAACCCTAACTCAAACCCTAACCATAACCCTAACCCTAACCCTAACCCTAACCCTAACTCAAACCCTAACCGTAACCCTAACCCTAACTCAAACCCTAACCCTAATCCTAACCCTAAACCAAACCCTAAACCAAATCCTAACCCTAATCCTAACCATAACCATAACCCTAACCCTAACCCTATCTCAAACACTAACCCTAACCCTAATCAAAACCCTAACCCTAAACCTAACCCTAACCCTTATCCTAACCCAAAAAATAACACTAACCCTAAACCAAACCCTAACCCTAACCCTAACCCTAACCCTAACCATAACCCTAACCAAAACCCTAACCCTTACCCAAACCCTAAACCTAAACCTAACCCTAACCCTAATCCTAACCCTAACCGTAACCCAAAAACTAACCCTAACTCGAACCCTAACCCAAACCCTAATCCTAACCCTAACCCTAACCCAAACACTAACCCTAACCCTATTCCTAACCCTAACCCTAAACCTAACCTTAACCCAAAACCTAACCCAAACCCTAACCCTAACCCTAACTCTAACTCAAACTCTAGCCCTAACTCGAACCCTAACCCTAACCCAAACACTAACCCAAACCCTAATAATAACCCTAACCCTGAACCTATTCTTAACACTAACCTTAACCCTAACCCTAACCCTATTCCTAACATTAACCCTACACCTAACCTTAACCCAAACCCTAACCCAAACCCTAACCCTAACCCTAAACCAAACCCTAACCCTTATCCTAACCCTAAACCTAACCCTAACCCTAACTAAAAAACAGTAACCCTAACCCTAAACCAATCCCTAACCCTAAACCTAACCCTAACCCTTATCCTAACCCTAAACCTAACCCAAAAAATAACACTAACCCTAAACCAAACGCTAACCCGAACCCTAACCCTAACCCTTACCCAAACGCTAAACCTAAACCTAACCCTAATCTAATCCTAACCCTAACCCTAACCCAAACCCTAACCCTAACCCTATTCCTAATCCTAACCCTAAACCTAAACTTAACCCAAACCCTAAAACAAACCCTAACCCTAAACTTAACGCTAACTCAAACTCTAAACCTAATTCGAACCCTAACCCTAACCCAAACACTAAACCAAATCCTAACAATAACCCTAACCCTAACCCTATACCTAACATTAAACCTAACCCTAACCCAAACCTTAAACAAATTCGTAACCCTAACCCTAAACCCTAAACCCAACCAATACCCTAAACATAAGCTTCACGCTAACCCTAACCCTAACCCAAACCCTAACCCTAACCCTAAACCTAACCAAAAACCTAAACCTAACCCTAACCCTAACCCGAAACCTAACCCTAACTCAAACCCTAACCCTAACCCTAACCCTAACCCAAACCCTAACCCTAAATCTAACCCTAACACTAACCCAAACCCTAACCCTAACCCTAACCCTAACCCTAACCCAAACCCTAACACTAACACTAACACTAACCCTAACACTAACCCAAACCCTAACCCTAACCCTAAACCAAACCAAAACCCTAACCCTAACTCTAATCCTAACCGTTACCGTAACCCTATTCCTAACCCTAACCCTAACCCTAACCCTAACCCTAAATCTAACTTTAACCCAAACCCTAACCCTAACGCGAACCCTAAACCTAACCCTAACCCTATCCCTAACCTTAAACCTAACCCAAACCCAAACCCTAAACTTAACTCTAATCGTAAATCTTACCCAAAAATAACCCTAACCCAAACACTAACCTTAACACTAAGCCTAACCCTAACACTATCAATAACCCTAACCCTAACCCTAATCATAACCAAAACCCAAAAGCTAACACTAACCCTAACCTTAACCCTAATGCTAACCCTAATCCTAACTCAGACCCAACCCTAAACCTAACCCTAACCCTAACCCAGAACCTAACCCTAACCCTAACACTAACCCTAACTCAAACCCTAACCATAACCCTAATTCTAACCCGAAACCAAAACCTAAAACTAACCCTAACACAAAGTCTAACCCAAACCCTAACAATAAGCCTAACCCTAACCCTTTTCCTAACTCTAACCGTAACCCTAACCCTAACCCTAACCCTAACCCTATTCCTAACCCTAACCCTAACCCTAACCCTAACCTTAACCCAAACCCTAACCCTAAACTTAAACCTAACCCAAACCCTAATCAAACCCTAACTCTAACCCAAACCCTAACCCTAACACTAACCCTAACGGTAATCCTAAACCTAGCCTAACCCTAACCCAAAAAGTAAACTTAACCCTAAATATAACCCTAACCCAAAACCTAACCCTAACCCAAACCCTAACAATAACCCTAACACTATTCATAACACTAACCCTAACCTTAACCATAACCCTAACCCTAACCCTATTCCTAACCCTAACCCTAAATCCTAACCCTAACCAATACCCTAAACAGAACCTTCACGCTAAAACCTCACCCTAACCCAAACCCTAACCCTAACCCTAAACCTAACCAAAAACCTAAACCTAACCCTAACCCTAACCCTAACCCAAACCCTAACCCTAACACTAACCCTAAACATAACACTAACGCAAATCCTAACCCTAACATTAACCCAAACCAAAACCCTAAACCTAACTCTAATCCTAATCCTAACCCTAAACAAAACCCTAACATTAAACCTAACTCTAACCCTAACCCAAAACCTAAACCTAACCATAATCCTAACCCTAACCCTAACCCTAACCCTAACTCAAACCCTAACCCTAACCCTAACCCAAAACCTAAACCAAATCCTAACCCTAACCCTAACCATAACCATAACCCTAACCCTAACCCTATCTCAAACACTAACCCTAACCCTAACCCAAACCCTAACCCTAAACCTAACCCTAACCCTTATCCTAACCCTAAACCTAACCCAAAAAATAACACTAACCCTAAACCAAACCCTAACCCAAACCCTCACCCTAACCCTAACCAAAACCCTAACCCTAACCCTATTTCTAAACCTAACCCTAACCCTTACCCAAACGCTAAACCTAAACCTAACCCTAATCTAATCCTAACCCTAACCCTAACCCAAAAACTAACCCTAACTCGAACCCTAACCCAAACTCTAATCCTAACCCTAACCCTAACCCAAACCCTAACCCTAACCCTATTTCTAATCCTAACCCTAAACCTAACCTTAACCCATACCCTAAAACAAACCCTAACCCTAAACTTAACGCTAACTCAAACTCTAACCCTAATTCGAACCCTAACCCTAACCCAAACACTAACCCAAACCCTAACAATAACCCTAACCCTAACCCTATTCCTAACACTAACCCTAACCCTAACCCTAAACCTATTCCTAACCCTAACCCTAAACCTAACCTTAACCCAAAACCTAACCCAAACCCTAACCATAACCCTAACTCTAACTCAAACTCTAGCCCAAACTCGAAACCTAACCCTAACCCAAACACTAACCCAAACCCTAATAATAACCCTAACCCTAAACCTATTCTTAACACTAACCTTAACCCTAACCCTAACCCTATTCCTAACATTAACCCTACACCTAACCTTAACCCAAACCCTAACCCAAACCCTAACCCTAACCCTAACCCTAACCCTAAACCAAACCCTAACCCTTATCCTAACCCTAAACCTAACCCTAACCCTAACTAAAAAACACTAACCCTAACCCTAAACCAATCCCTAACCCTAAACCTAACCCTAACCCTTATCCTAACCCTAAACCTAACCCAAAAAATAACACTAACCCTAAACCAAACGCTAACCCGAACCCTAACCCTAACCCTTACCCAAACGCTAAACCTAAACCTAACCCTAATCTAATCCTAACCCTAACCCTAACCCAAACCCTAACCCTAACCCTATTCCTAATCCTAACCCTAAACCTAAACTTAACCCAAACCCTAAAACAAACCCTAACCCTAAACTTAACACTAACTCAAACTCTAAACCTAATTCGAACCCTAACCCTAACCCAAACACTAAACCAAACCCTAACAATAACCCTAACCCTAACCCTATACCTAACATTAAACCTAACCCTAACCCTAACCCTAAACCTATTCCTAACCCTAACCCTAAACCCTAAACCTAACCAATACCCTAAACATAAGCTTCACGCTAACCCTAACCCTAACCCAAACCCTAACCCTAACCCTAAACCTAACCAAAAACCTAAACCTAACCCTAACCCTAACCCTAAACCTAACCCTAACTCAAACCCTAACCCTAACCCTAACCCTAACCCAAACCCTAACCCTAAATCTAACCCTAACACTAACCCAAACCCTAACCCTAACCCTAACCCTAACCCAAACCCTAACACTAACACTAACACTAACCCTAACACTAACCCAAACCCTAACCCTAACCCTAAACCAAACCAAAACCCTAACCCTAACTCTAATCCTAACCGTTACCGTAACCCTATTCCTAACCCTAACCCTAACCCTAACCCTAACCCTAAATCTAACTTTAACCCAAACCCTAACCCTAACGCGAACCCTAAACCTAACCCTAACCCTATCCCTAACCTTAAACCTAACCCAAACCCAAACCCTAAACTTAACTCTAATCGTAAATCTTACCCCAAAATAACCCTAACCCAAACACTAACCTTAACACTAAGCCTAACCCTAACACTATCAATAACCCTAACCCTAACCCTAATCATAACCGAAACCCAAAACCTAACACTAACCCTAACCTTAACCCTAATGCTAACCCTAATCCTAACTCAGACCCAACCCTAAACCTAACCCTAACCCTAACCCAGAACCTAACCCTAACCCTAACACTAACCCTAACTCAAACCCTAACCATAACCCTAATTCTAACCCGAAACCAAAACCTAAAACTAACCCTAACACAAAGTCTAACCCAAACCCTAACAATAAGCCTAACCCTAACCCTTTTCCTAACTCTAACCGTAACCCTAACCCTAACCCTAACCCTAACCCTATTCCTAACCCTAA